>CM055268.1:15386365-15472737 GCA_029237695.1 Conchocele bisecta | reverse complement strand
GGTTTGGCCCTCAGGTATGTTTTTA
Organism: Conchocele bisecta; assembly: GCA_029237695.1. Classification (NCBI taxonomy): domain Eukaryota; kingdom Metazoa; phylum Mollusca; class Bivalvia; order Lucinida; family Thyasiridae; genus Conchocele; species Conchocele bisecta. The sequence continues at coordinate 15,472,712 of CM055268.1, read as the reverse complement.
TCATTGGCTGCTTGGGAGGGGGCCAAGTGATACCGGTGTGCGAGGACTTGGCATCAGATGAGGATTATTCTGATTTCAGTGCTGAATATATAGTTTTGTTATTGTAAATATTCAGTTCTGATTTTGGGATCTCCACCCCCCATTTGTAGATGTACTTGAACATGAACATGTACTTGTACAGGTAATATATGGGATTTAGCACTAAACCCATTGACCCGGCCTTAAATGACCTTAACTGTTGATAGGCCGTTAAACCCCAACAAACAAACACATGCTCAATGTCAAATTACTTAGATTGTGTTAAATGTTTTGGCAGCATTTGCGTAAGTTTTGGACTACCGATTATTTCTGAAACTCTATGTCCGATAGTAGTATATAGGGAGTCAAAATGATACCACCTACGGTGGCATCATTTCCACCCCCATATACTACTCCCACCACCCCCTAAAAATCAAAAATTGGTTAACGAGGAAATTGTCTCCCACCAACCACGAAAAATCTAAAATTGGTGTCATAAATACATCATGTTGTTTTCACGTCCAATTGAACAGATAAAACGATAGTCTTAAAAAGGATTTATTTTTGTCTCGTTGTCATAAATACATCATGTTTTTTTCGACAGTAAATTTATGAATTTCTTCTAATAAGTTTCCGATTTAAATGCGTCCTCACGCAATAGTCTATATTCCAACTCCATATTTTCCTCCTCCGATATAGCTAATTTATTCCGTAGATCAGCAACTAATTCTACCAGCTCTAGTCTACCACGTTCACCTGTAGCCACCTGACAGCGAGTTGCTTATGTCTACAAAGAGTTTGGGCACTAACGAATTTACAAGGGCATCTGGGGCATTGAAATTGTGGGGGGGGCACAAGGAAACTTTCTACGTCTCGCTAGATGCCTTCGTAGATAGTCTTTACGCGTAAACGTTTTACAACAAGTCTCACACTCCATTATATATGTATATGTATATGTTTTATATTCAATTGGTCGTGAAAAAAACATAATGTTTTCAAGACCAATTGAACAGATAAATTTCATAGGTTATATTACAGAAAATATGATAACGTCAGAAATAGAAAGTTTGAGAAGAGAAGCCGAATCTCTAGGGATTACTTATAGTACACGGTTGAGAGTTAGGGGGTTGACAAAGCTGATAAATGCCACAAAGAATGAGGCGTTTATGAAGCGGTTTACCCGCGCCTATAAAAGAGGGGCATTTAAAGACCTCTCACTAGCGGAGGAAGTTAGTAACAGAATTCAAAAAGAAAGTATTGCGGAGCTAAGGGCTAGTGTAATTAATTCTAAAGAATTACCTTCAAGCACCAATAATTTGAGATGCCCAATACAAAATAATAAGAAAAAATCTATAGTTCGCGCGATAGTGGAAAAAGGTGAAGAAATATTGGGGGCTCACGATGAAACATTGGAAAAGGTAGAAAATGGAAGACGGGTAGTTACATTATCCTTTCGTAAAAACATTAACATTAACGAGTCTGAACGCATGTCCGATAAACTCGCTCCGTATCTAACAACCAATTTTTATTTGAGATATTCATATTCTTACAAGCTAGAACATATGGAGGAAACTAAAAATGGAAAACCTAAAACTATAATATTTCACAAATATCTCGGTGGTAGCGAACCACTATCATCAATGAAAACCGTTAAAAAATGGCTGTCAGATAAGGAGCAAACACGAATAATGTCCGATAAAATAGACAGACCAAATACAAAGTGGAAGTTTGTAAGATGGGTAGAGGTTTTTGTAAAGCTAATACAGGGTAGTAGGGAAAAGATTTGGGACTACAATCCAAAGAAGCAGCAGGAGGAGAACTTCCAGAATGGTTGAGGAATAGAAAAGGTATGTATTCTTTAGATAAGTATAATGACGATCTTTGTCTGTTCAGGTGTCTAGCTATGCACCTTGATAAAAAGATCAGACCTGACAGATGTACAGAAAAAGCGGAAGAACTTAGTAAGCAATATTTCGGTAGTAATGTGGTTTCACCAATTCCTTTTTCAGATCTGAAAAAGGTTGAAGAGTTTTTTAAAATCAGTATAGAAGTATATCAACCCACCGAATGTAATGTATGGTGGTTGAAAAAGGTACCAGCACACTATAATGAAATAGGTAACAAACCAATGACAATAGGACTGTTTAATAATCACGCATTTCTGATAAAAAACCTTAAAAACCTATCTAAAATTTACGCCTGCAATAATTGCAAACAGAAATTCACGAAAGCGAGTAATATGAAGAGACACGGACCAACATGTATGAGAGGTGAGACAAAAGTAATATGCGATGGTAATTATTTAGAGCGCCCGCGTTCGTCGTTCGAGAAAGCGTTCTACCCGAAAGGTTCTAACAGTTATGGCGCGATCGATTGGATGTACTCTGTGGAAAAGCGGAGGGAATTCACATTCACCACGAACAGTGTGGACACGGAGGTGAAAGATGGATTTTAGGAGCTCCGGTAGATGGATACTGTCCAGAAACCAATACCGTATATCAATATCACGGCTGTTACTGGCACGGGTGTGAGATTCATGCAAAGCATAAAAAAGAAGAACGCGCATCCACAATGAGAAGAGATAAAGTTATTAGAAAAAGCAAATAATTCAACCTAGTAGTTATGTGGGAATGCGAATTTCAAAGAACGGGTAAAGACATAAAGATCGGTTGCGACACTACTCTTTATCCATATCAGATAGTATACGATTTTGAGGCGTATCTCCAGTCAGAAGTTGAAACTACCGGTAATAGTTTAGAGTACGAAGCTGAGCACGTTCCGGTAAGCGTTAGTATAGGAGATAATTTATCAGGAACAGTAACTCATATTTGTGATAAACTTATAGAAAAATTCGTAGAAGATTTGAAAGTCAGGGGAAAAGCTATAAGAGAAGAAGTGTGGTCAAGATATAGGTTTAATACAGAACATTTACGTAAAAACCAAATCGCCAAGATCGAACAGTGGATAGAGCAAGTACCGGTTATAGGTTTTAACAGCAGTAAGTACGATATAAACTTAATAAAGAAATACCTAGTAGGCGAACTGGCATCAACAACAAAGAAAGTAATGGTCGAAAAACGTGCAAACGCAACATATTTCTATTTACTCCAGAATTTAGATTTCTTGATGTAATACTTTATCTAGGACCTGGTGTAAGTTACGATAGTTGGATAAAAGCCTACGAATGCAAAGGACAGAAATCTTTCTTTCCTTATGAGTGGTTCGATTCTCCAGACAAACTGGATTACCCAGGACTACCGGATATAGAGAATTGGTATTCCAAACTATCTGGGAAAATGTAATAGATGAAACAGAATTAAGTAAATGTCGTAGAATTTTCGAAGAAAATAATATGAAAACTTTCAGAGATTGGTTGAAATATTATAACGATTTAGATGTAGCACCGTTCCTAGAAGCGGTGGAAAAAATGTGTGAATTTTATAAACACAGAGGTGTGGATATTTTCAAAGATGCGGTAACACTACCTGGAGTAGCTATACAATATTTATTGAGAGGAACCATTAAAGAACAAAAATCTTCAAAGACGATTATACCGAGGATGCTCTATATGCACCAAAAGAAGAAACATACGAAATGATGAAGGACGCTCTAGTTGGCGGTCCATCAATAGTATTTACACGATATGCAGAAGCTGGTGTTTCAAATATTAGATCTAATTCCTCATTTGGATCAAATGAAATTAACAAACCTTGCAAGGCTGTTTTGGGGTACGATGCAAACGCGTTATATTTATCTACGTTAAATAAAGAGATGCCGTGTGGGAGAGAAACTATACACCATATAGATACCCCACATAACCCTAAATTTATTAAAAAGTTTTGTAAAAGAGTTTTATCTGGAGACTGTTTTGGGTTTGCGGAGGTGGATATAGAAGTTCCACACAACTTAAAACATAAGTTTTCTGAAATGTCCCCAATATTTATAAACAGAGAAGTAGAGGTTGATGAAGTTCCCACACACATGTTAAAATATTTAAACGATACTGGCCGAACAAGAGGAAGATGGAAAAAAAATTGGTGGGATCTATGACCGCCACTAAAGTATTGCTGTACGCGCCACTGTTGAAATGGTATTTAAAACACGGCCTAGAAATAACTGGAGTTCATTGTGTTATAGATTATATTAGCGGAAAAACCATTCGAATGGTTCGCAAAAGAAGTTACAGCCGCAAGACGAACAGGTGATGTAGAACCAAATAAGAAACCAGTAGCCGACATAATGAAATTATTAGGAAACTCGTGTTGTGGAAAAATGATAGAGGCAACGGAGAGACATTTAAATACGACATATACACAAAACGAAACCTGTGTTGACAAAGCATTAAGATCTGCATTCTTTGACGATTTGGAAGAGATAGGAGATGCGTACGAAATATCTTCAAGAAAACCCAGGTGTGCGGTAAAGAGACCATTCCATTGTGGAATAGCGGTTTATCAACTAGCTAAATTGAGAATGTTGGAATTTTACTACGAATTTCTAGATAAATACGTAAAAAGAGAAGACTTTGAATTAATACTGATGGATACAGATAGTATGTATATAGGAGTTAGTGGAAAAACGATAGAGGAATTGATTAGACCTAACTTACTAGCCGAGTTTGAAAAAGAAAAAAATAAATGGTTGGCTTGGGATAAATGGAGCGAAAGAGAGCCCGGACTTTTCAAAATGGAATTTTGCGGGGATAGGGCGATAGCGTTATCTAGTAAGTGTTATTTCGTAGAAAAAATTAATTCTATTAATAAAAACTCTGCGAAAGGAATGTCCAAGAGAACTAACAATTTAAATTGGGATAGATATAAACGAGTACTAAGTGAAACTACAGAAGATGGAAAACACATTATAGATGTAGCACAAAATAGAGGATTTAAAATGAAAGACGGTGTTATGAAAACGTACTGTCAACAAAAATTAGGACTCTCGGCATACTACGATAAAAGACGCGTGTTACCAGACGGAATACATACCGAACATCTCTAAAGAATCTGACGATCCGGGGGTAGCTGGGTGTCAGAAGGCACCATAAGAAGTTCTTCGCGAACAAAACCGCGAGATGGACCATCAGCCAAATAATAGAGCACGGGCTCATCGGGTTTGGTAATAGAGCGATCCAGATGATATACATTCATTGACCACACGGGATCAGTCGCGCGGCGGCGGCCACCTTCGAGCTCTCCCGGTTGATAGAGGTACCGGACGTCAATATCTGATGGAAGCTGATGCTCCTCTAAACCAACGGGTCGCCCGCGCGAGACGGCAGAGGGCTTGCTCGTCACCCTTTTAAACTTGATAGCATCTACAGGCTTCTTACCTATCAATCTGGTTACCTCTCCGTTCAGTGTGGAGACCACGGCGGGCAGTCTGGCCACCCACTCGGTCGATCGCGAATGAGGGTCTACAAGTTCTTTAGCGTATTGGTGTCCGAACAGTCTCTCAGCCAGGGTTCGATTGAAGCGTTCCACGATCCCCTGGTCCCGGTGGGATGTTGACGCGGCCGCGTCTGATAGAAACTTTATGCTTAGACAATAGATGAGAGACCGCGCCCATGAACTCGCGGCCGGGATCGACCTGGAGAAGATTCGGCCATTTGAGAGGACTCCTCTTATATATTCGGGAAAGAGCCTCGGCCACTTCCTTAGACTCTTTAGTGGCCAACGGCTCAGCCCCCTTATAACGACTCGCTACGTCAACGATTGTCAGTGCGTACTTGTACGTTTTGCGACCGACGCGATCGTGAGGTAGAAACAGGAGATCCGCTTGGTGAACTTGGTTCGGCACCGGCACGTCGAATTTCGGGCGCGGAATATTGTGAGGCGCGGGTAAATAGATCTGCCAGATGGCCTGCTTCTTGAGCCATTCCTTGACAGCGTTTTCTGAAACCTTGGTCGCCGCCGCGAGGTTCTTGATGGCCGCGAGTCCCTTCCAGTAGCCGCGTGGGCTATAGTATGTATTCGACAGCTTGCGCGTTAGTTTGGTATCAAGTTTGCGCGTGTTCATCGTATGCGAAGTATTCTAATATATCGGACAATCTCCAACATGCCCTCGCCAGTTCGTCCGGTAACTGCGTCGTTAATAATAAACCTTTGTTGGAAGTTTCGCTGCAGCCCCAATCGCGTTTGGGTTGGAACAGAAGAGGGGAATCTAATTCATCCAATCTCGATTGGGAGTTGATGGAGGAATCTAACATCCGCTTTGCGAAAAGGGTGGCCTCTTTTTCGTCCTCGCGCCACGTCTCGAGACAATCTCGGGCCAGACGAATCATACTCTTTGCACCAGGTAAACGATGTTTTTGGGCAGTGTAGCCTACATCGATCATAGCGTCATAAAGTTCGTCAACTAACATCGTTCTTAATATATATATTTATTTATAAAAAAAAAATGTTTTAATTAATTAATTTAAAATCTCGATTGAATATAATAGCCGACGAGCCCAACCACACCCATTCCCACGACGATGAACGCGATATCGCGGTCCTTTTGGGCCTCTGACGGTACATAGAAATCTGAAAGTTGGGGCTCGGGATCCATTGGATCGAGACTTTTGTGCGGATATGCCAGCGCGTACTCGCGGTTGGCTTCTTCAACGTTCTGAAAAGTTTGCGCGCGTGATTTTCGCGCGAAGCTCTTCATTGACCCAGTCCAGATGGGCGGTTCGTTTTTTCGACCACGCTTCCTTTGCGCTATTGAGTTGTTCTACAGCTAAATAATGACGCTTACGCTCTCATCCACGTTCGAGCTTTTCATTTTAGAGAATATAAAGTTGCTACCGCTGAACGCCAATGCGTTTACAAGCGCACCACCTACTATTACTGCGATTGAAGCCATTTATTTCCATATATTAACTGTAGAATTCCAGCTTTAACTAGATAATCTCGGGTCCAAACTGCGGCCGCTACATCTAAGGTCGCGAGCCCTACGTCTCTCACAGTAAAGTCCAATTTGGGAGCGGTTCCTCATAGGGCCATCTTTGATAGTCGAGCATACCGATACTGAAACCCGATATCACCACGGCGTGATAAAGCGCATTCACTAACATTTTACCATCTTGTTCAGCCATTGTTATAATTATTGCATATAAAAGGGTCGCGATCAATGTTTAAATGGGGCGCATCCAAATTCAACATTGTTGATGATTGGTGTTTCGTAACTTTCTTCTGAACACTGGCTGGTTGTTTTTTTCGGGTATTTCCACACGCACAGGGCACCAACAACTGCCAGACTACCACCAACAAACCAACTCCAATTCGTGAATTGGGGTTCAGTCCAACTCCAACGGGAGTTGGTATTGGGTGACAAATTCAAAGAATTTGGGTGTGCTTCTAATTCGTGAATTTGGGGTGTTGTTGCACTCAACCCAATCGGGATTGAAGTTGAACCCGATTGCTCTGTCTTCAGATGTATTGCTGTCTCCGTCCCCGATTGCAACCCCAATCTCGATTGGAGTTTAGCCTCTCGAAGCTCGGCGAGTATTTTATCTTGTTTAACTTTTCGGGTGGCAGCCGCCGCCCGCCCAGCTGCCTGTCTTTTGGGATTTTTTATATGAGGTATGTCATCCAGTGGCGGAGTAACAATCTGGTTCGATTGTGTTGGAGCAATCTGGTTCAGCTCCGTCACTCTCGTGGGTGTGTCTTGTGTCATCATTTTCAGGGCTTATAGTTCGTGGGCATATATGTCCAAATTGACAGTGTTTACCCGTGGTCAACGCGGTTGTCAGCGGAGCTAAGTACATTCCAAACTTGTGATAAATTGAGCAGCATGCCGTTCTAAGAGTGTGTCCTATAAAAGGGTCAGTCTCTAGATCGTGAATCAACCCTTCGGTGTTTGGTATAGGGAGAAGTCTACTAACGGCGGTAGCGTACAAATGAATAGCCGCCGATCCAAGAGTTTTTGTCATCTCTGCTCCCAATTTGGATTCGTATCGCGCATACATTTTATCGATCTCCGCATCTGACATCTTATCCACCTGACAAACTGAGAGACGCCTACCTAGATAATGCTCCGATTGTCCCCCAGCAACCAGCGCAGCTAGACGCTCGCGTCGCGCCGCATTTTCATTTTCATTCGGAGTCGTTGCACTCAACCCAATACCAACTGCCGTTGGAGTTGGAGTTGATCACGATTGCTCTGTCGGAGTTGATGTTTCATTATCTTTCAGAATGTTGGCAGTCGGAGTTGAGGTTTCTTCCATTAGCTGATCGAGAAGTTCGTCGCAGTTCATTTTTTTTTCAAACAAAATTAGTAATTAACTATTCTAACAAGTCTCATCACTTTAACATATTGCCAAGCGCACCACCTGATACTTATGATCACCATTATGCTCGCAACAAAGCTCGCAGCGGAGCAGGAAATTGTTAACATTGTTAACCATTGTTCAGTATTTGTTCAGCATTGTTCAGCAATTGCTAAGCATTGTCAGCAATTGCTAAGCATTGTTAAGCGTTTGCAATAGCTTATTACTTTGTAATTTTTTAATTTTTTCAAATTATTAATTAATTGATAACTTTATAAGCAGTTGGTTGATCAGTCTTTAGCAGAAGCTTGGCGTGCTTAGTTTCGGAAAGCGTCTGTCGAACCTGCAGGCGCTCCTCGCGCGTTGGGATAACGTCATTCTCTCGAAGACAGTCATCGAATGAGTCTCGGTCCTTGCAGTGAAAAGAGGGCGACCCATTTCGTTTGCTCGCGCAGATCCTTGAGGACGGCGTTGTACTTTTGAGTGGATATCCATACGCTTTGCCTCGCATGGCGGCCAGAAAATGCGAGCTCGGAGAGCATGTCCTTCTTTTTGGTCATCGCCGCCTTGGCCGAGCAATCGTCAATCACATATAGGGTGGGCTCACCCTGGAATCTTTGGTATAGACCACGCAACCAATCGTGAAGCCTATCACCCGGGTCAATAACGTATACCTCAGGATCGGACCATATCCAAGGGCGCCGCTGATAAGTATCGTTGTGCCGCACAGTGGGACACAGGATCACAATATGACGAAAGGCATCGCGGTAGGAGCCCTCGAGCAAGTCTAGGATGAAAACCGTTTTTCCACATCCTGTCTGCCCACATATTATGGCAGAGTGAGCATCTCCAATCGTGAATTGGTATTGATTGTTAATTTTCTTAATTTTTTCAAAATTATTAATTAATAAAACGTTAGATGATTTTTTTATTAAATCAGTAGAGTGCTGAGACGTATCGGCCATCTTCGATGTTGAGTTGTGCGTCTGTAATTATATATAAGTACACGTTCAATGGCCCGGCTCCGTCCGCCTCTTTGGTTATCTGGATCGTCACACCCTCACTAGCGTTCTCAACTTGGCGTCCGCTACCGTGTATTTGGTCATCGTCGCTGGCTCGCATGTCTAGCCATAACGCGTATTTGGTATTCAGGAACTCTGCGAGGGAGGACGGCCGAGAGATGTAGGTCTTTGGCAACTGCTTGCAACCTCCGGAGAGCGCTTAGAGCCGGCAGCAAACTGCTTTCTCTTACTTCGTCCCACTGCTGGTGCGCGCGAAGACCCGCGCCTGTAGAGTTGATTGGGGACTCCCTCGATCGTCACCTCTACCTTCGTGATTTTGGGGTTATAGAATCTTGTCGGTTTTTCTAACACCGAGCGCTACCCGAGCCTCCTCGAACAGCATCAGTATACTTTCATCGAGCGGGCGGGTACGTTGACGTTAATATTCCACAATGTGTCGCCTTTGTCTTTCGTCATCTTACGATGGCGAAGAACTCGGTCGTAAAGTATGGCAACGCGCCCGGCGTACTGGGTTCTGATCAATCGCGCGAGTTTCGGGCATCGTGACCATGTCGTACTCCAGCGAAACATTATCGATCGTATACGTCGATAACATGTCGCTGGCTATGATAACTCGGCGTAGTCGTTGAACGTTAGTTCGTATTCGAGGCGGTCAGCCAAAGCGCTCTGATAGTAGGGCATGTGGACTCTCCAGCAACTCAAAGTCGAGCGGGATGTAGAAGCGGTTGCCGTAAGCGCCCCGCGACCGCGTTGTCACTAGCGTTGTTATCTACCTTGTTAGCAGCCCCGATTCTAAGTTTGGTTACGTTCTTATTTTTGCTGGTGTCAATACCTTGATAGACAGCGTTTTCACGCTCGTGTGACGTCTTCCACAGGTCCTGATAGCAATGGTAGACGTCGCTGTCGTCGATCGACATCACCTCATTACCAGAAATCTTTATCATGGTCTTCTTGACGATGGCGCGACCCAGGTTCTGAACGACGGTTCGGTCCGCGTCCGTCGACGTTAGCGAAATAGTGAAAGCGAGGCGAACAGTACCCGGCACAATGACGTCGTTAGCTCCGAGGTTGGGGAAGCGGACTAAGAGCTGCTGATTCTGGTCGATCGTCGATGGGTTGTTCGTAGTAACGACACTCTGTCTCACGCCTTTTGCCCCGAGGGGCTCACGCAGTCTGCGGTATGGATTGAGTTTGCGACCGTATTGACTCGAAGACAAAATTTTTGAAAAAATTATTGAAACTATTAAACCCGTATGGTTTTGTCTTTAATACATAATTAATATGGCTGATTACGATGTTGAAATGGATGAAATCGGCAGAGACAATTACCTCGATGGTGATGATGATAATTTCGAGGATTCCCTCGAGACACCCACCATAGAGACTCCAGTTCCAATCCAATCACAATTGGGTGGATTAGGTGGCGCTACCACTAGTCAAAGTCAGGAATTACTTGAGGGAGCTGTAAACGACTACTACAACACTTTGGCAGCAGAAAAAGGTTTGGTCCCCTCTGTCGGTCGCGACTACTCCAAGTTCAAATTTGATCTGAACGGTAGATTGCGACTAAAAGCAGCATCAAATCTCCCAATAGTCAACACGAGGACCGGTAAACCCCTAGCACTGGGCACCATTGCCGTAAACCCGGGCGGTGGCCGATTCATAAGGGACGAACTAGGATTCACGGATTGGAAGAGGGGTAAAACAATTATACCGGCCCGCGCTGTAGAGGCCCTACAGTCTACCGACGAAACTATGGCGAAGACGGCCACCGCGATAGAAACGGTCGAGCTCAGCGAGGTCCCTCAAATAGCCACCGACGCTATTAACACGATGGAGACCACGTTCAGCGTGCAATCACAATTGGGGAAAATACTCAACGATGACCCACCGTTACCTCTTCGAGAACTCCGTGGACTCGATAAGGCTCTACAAACGGTCCGGGGCGAACTGGTCCTTAACCTCTCCAAACTCACGGCGCTGGATGAACATATCGCGCTAGAAGAAAGAAAACTGGAGGAAGCCGGTGACGATAGAGAATCTACCGAGCGGATCGCCGAACGGCTGCGGTCTTTGCGGGATGAAAGAGAAGCTCGCTTGGAGGCCGCCTCGGCTAACCGTGAGGCTCTCCGCACACAAATAAGTCGGATCCGCGAAACAATATCAAGGGTTCTGCACGAGGACACGACACTCGGTGAGCGTCTTCGCACTCTGTTCAGAGAGCAGGGTGTCACGATAGCAAGCATCCTCGCAGCTGTCGGCATGACTATATCAACCATAGTTCTAGCTTTCACTGGTGGTGCGGCGCCACCACCCGCGCCAGCACCAGCACCCGCTCCATCCGGTGGAGCCAAGGAGTGGGTAAAAAAAACAACTAAAAGCCCTCGCCAATCTTCTAACTAAATTAGCTGGAAAGGTGGCTGCCGCACTACCTGGACTGATCGGAAGTATTGTTTCTTACTTGCTATCTATATTATCAAAAACGGCCGGATGGCTAGCCAAAAATACCTGGGCTTTAATCGTGGCAATCGCCGGTCTCCTACTATTCTTCGCCAGAGAGTTCCTACAACCAAAGCGTAAATAATCCTATCGCCACGAGGGCGATGACGAGCCCTAATTTCTCCTCCTCATGTGTTGTGCTTCCAATTTCACCCAATTTACGATTGGTGTTGATTTCTCCAATCGCTATTGGTTTGTTGATGGAACTCAATGGTGCATCCAATTTACGAATTGGGGGTACTGGGTTCGATTTACGAATTGGTGGAGGTGTATCCATTTTGTGTTTTATGAAATCGGTTCCACTGTTGAACCCGATCATGTTGGGGGTGCGCTTGATGATATCCGTGTTCACGTTACCGTTGTGGCCTATTTTTTGATTGGCGGTGGCGATTACGATCTGATTATTGTAACCGTCAACCGGGTCGTCTCGTAGTATCATATTGCTCGGCGCCATATAAAGACCTATTCCAAATACATAGTCTACTGGGGTGCTGGCATTCTGCAAAACGTCTTGATAATTCTGGATCGCCTTCTCCAGGTCCACCCTAGCTGAGATGGCGTCCTCTACAAGTGCCAAGAATTGTTTTTGTGCATCAAACGCTGTTCCCATGCCCAGTATAGAACTGCGAGTTTGCTTCTGTGCGCCGAGGATGGCCCAGACGTACGTGCGAATGGAGTCGTTGAACCCTATACCCTTATCTAACATAAATGTACCCCACGCGTCCTGAACCTCAGCAGCCTGCTGTATGTAATCGACGTGAGCCCGTTTTCGGAGGTAATCATTTTACAAGAAAAACACGCCACAGTGCCGACCTCCAGACACTTCCGGCCCGAATGTCATCGTCGCGGGGTCAAAATTCCCGGCGTTCCGACTGACGATGTTGTCACCGGAGTGATCGTGTCTAAAATCAGTCTGCGTCCAATTCCCGGACTGGCCCCGAATGAGAACGTCCCCGAGGCCGGTGCTGGTAGGAAATGCTTTCTGTCTCCAGTCCGCGTCTTTTGAAACGTTAAATTCGTTACACAGTCTTTCAAACGCCATACGGTCGTATGCGTTGGAAATTGGATCCCAGGCGTCGTCTTGAGGTAGTGAAATACCTAGTTCTTTGAGAATCCTCCTAATAGTATAATACACGTGAAAGTTGTAAGACACTTCGGAGCATGACATTCTTGGATGTCAGATGGTCTTTATATGAAACTCCACACCCGGCTGTTGCGCACCATACAGCGAAATTTATTTGGTTCTGCCAAAACTGCATCGGTGTTGCTTTCCACCCGTTTTACCACCTCCATCGTAGTAATCTTGGCAGCCTATATTGTTCAAAGATATTAGGGAAATTGGTGGCAAAGCCGCTGTCCGGTCTAACCGTTACGGTTGGGTGTACAAGGGGGTTAACAACGTCTTTTTGTGTGTATTTACCTCCGACCGCGTACTTTACATTAGAGTTAAAGCTAAATGCTTTGGTATCCATTGAAAGATATTATTATGTTTGCTACTATAACTAATGTTCAAAAAGAGAGTTGTGAACTTCAAAAATTAATAGACAACTGCTGCGGAAAACGCCGGGTAGGCCTTAGATCAATCACGTTCACGGTTGGGTGGAAAAACCTTGAAAGGTACAAGGATATCAACGGAATAAAACGGATAGAGGCTATCTATTCCGGATATGATATAGATCTAGAGACCGCCGATAGTCCTGCAGAAGTAGAGAGACGCATTCGGGAATCAGCTGTCGCATTACTTCCTGGCCTTTGGGGTTTCGGAGATGTCCAAGCTTTAATCGCAAGGAATATGCCTGGTATTTGCACTCTCGGAATCTCAAAAGCCACGGGGATTGCGACATTGGACGTTGATAAAAAAATTAGAGATCACTCCGGGGTTGGCCTCAATGTTAGGATTTAAATATGAACCCCATTACAACGAGGATGAAGGGGGGCGATCGCAACGGGTCCCGGGGACCTTTCTCTTTCCCGTGGGTGATCACCGCGGCGATACCCCAGTAAACTTCGCCTTCACGAAAACTCTCGGGGTGCACCTTGATCGGGTGAACACATCGTACAACACGGTAGACGGATCCCCCAGCACATTACTGAAAACTGTGCCCGCCAGCGACTGTTTCTATGGCGAGACTGTGACCTTAGACTTCCCACACCCCGAGATGAAAGTTTTGGAATCGGGACACATCCACGAGTTGAAGATTTCTATTCTTGATGATAAATGGAGAGAGTTGAAGAACGATTACCCGATTTCGGTCGTCCTAGAAATTTCAAATTAATTGAAAAAATTAAGAAAATTATTTAGAATTAAACGCATGTTCGTAATATATATTATCAACATTATGAGTATATACGGACCAGGTAGTTCTTCCGATTGGGTGACAAATTCAAATAATTTGAAACCTACAGAAGGGGGATTCATCCCGACAGAGGGCGACTTTTTAACTACCCAAAAAACAAAGGCCTTGATCAATAGAACTATATCGAGGGCCACGGACGAGATTCACAAAAGTCTACTATCACAACTTAGAGAATATGCCCTGGCTGTGAATACACAAAGTCGTGAAGAAACGCATACGGAACTAACGAACTAGGTAAAAAAATAACCAAATTTAGAAAAGAGGCCCGGTTGGGATTGATAAAGCCCGAGAAGACCGCCAGGTTGACATTACGGAGGTTTATGCTGCGTTGCGCTTAGAAGACTCTCTCAGCAAAGAAGCTACACTTGCTGAATTAGACGGGAAAATAATCGATTTTCGAAAAGAGGCCACGTCGGTATTGAGAAAGCACGAGAAGACCACCAGGCGGACCTTACGAAGGCTTATGAGGTGTTGCGCTCAGAAGACTCTCTCATCAGAGAAGCGGCACTTACTGAACTAGATAAAAAAATAACCAAATTTCGAAAAGAGACCCGGTCGGGTATTGATAAAGTCCGAGAAGACCACCAGTCGAACCTTGAGGAGGCCATTGCGGAGGCTTATGATGCGTTGCGCTTAGAGAACTCTCATAGTAAAGAAGCGACACTTACCGAACTAGACGGTAAAATAGCCGAATTTCTGAAAGAGACCAGGTCGGGGGTTGAGGGGGTCCGAGAAGACCACAAAGAGGCCATTGCGGAGGCTTATGGGGCGTTACGCTCAGAGGACTCTCTCAACAGAGAAGCGGCACTTACTGACATATACGAAAAAATAACCGAATTTCAAAAAGAGACCCGGTTTGATCTTGATGGAGTCCGAACGGGTATTGAGAAAGCCCGAGAAGACCACCAGGCGGATATTACGGAAGCTTATAGGGTGTTGCTCTTAGAGGACTCTATCAACAGAGAAGCGACACTTACTAAACTAGATGGGAAAATAACCAAATTTCGAAAAGAGGCCCGGTCGGGTGTTGAGAAAGCCCGAGAAGACCACAAGCCAGCCCTTGCGAAGGCTTATGAGGTGTTGCGCTCAGAGGACTCTCTCAACAGAGAAGCGGCACTTACCGAACTAGATGGAAAAATAACCGAAGTTTCCGATAAACTGAAACATGATCGTATAGCCGCGACCAAAGCTCTTGAGGAGACCTCTTATAAGATTCGTACTGAGGCATATAACGCAAACAGGGCGCTTGCCGGAATAGTGAAAACAATGAAAACACCAAAACGTGTCATAACAGTTTTGGCTGAGAAGCGGGGCCCATTGGTTGAGGGGCACTATGAATATTCGTTCGGTGCCAAAGCGAGTAATAAATATGGGGGATACACTATGACAGCTGCAGGTGAAGTTATCCAAATGGCGGTCTGCTCGGTTAATGCTAATGGTAAACCTGTGGGCGCGGTCGCGATAAATATTGTAGTAGATGGGGAATTGGAGTCACTAAAATCTCTGGAGATAGTTCGACGATTGTTTCGTTCGCCGGTAATGATGGAATTAGACTTTCCCAAAGTAGTGTTATTAACTTTGTTACGAAAATCGGTGACTCAGAGAGTTCTTCCACTATTGTCTCATTGTTAATTGAACTTATTGTGTAAATACTAATATATTGAACTAAATTTGTAAAATTTATATAACGTAAAATTTAAATAATGAACGAATCCACCTATCCAACTCTCAATACCACTCCACCAACACTGTATCCAACTCTCAATACCACTCCACCAACACTATATCCAATTAACGAAAGAAGTTCAGATTTTAGGTTGAATAATATCGTCGCTATGCAGGATATTTTAGTTAGAGAATGTGCAAATAGAAAAAGACACGCTAACAAATATAAGCGCGCGGCAAACATAGCTGAAGCATCTAGTACGGTTCTGGCAAGTGTTTCTGTGTTGTGTGGGGCGGGGACTGCTGCAACGCTATCTACAATTGTAATGGTTCCACTTGCAGGGGTTTTGAGTGGAATTACCGTTTTATCTGGAATACTTTGTATGGTAATTAGGGCGGCGGGTGGAAAACTCGATAAAAAAAGTAGAAAACATGATAGAATATCCGTTCTCGCTAGGTCTAAGAAAAATAGCATCGACGTTATGGTGTCCAAAGCGTTGGCCGATAAGAAAATATCAAATTTAGAGTTTGAATCCGTGGTGGAAGAAATGGGGAGATATGAAGAATTAAAAAATGATATAAGGATCAAGGCGCGCGCCACCATGCCCAAAATTGAGTGTACTGATTGGGATAAATTTAGGGTAAAACTTGGAAATAAAGTCGGAGGAAATGTTACAGCACCATTATAAAATAATTTAAAAAAAAAAAAAAAAAATCTAATTTTCTTAATTTTATAATTTTCCTAATTTTTTTCAAAATTATTAATTATATTGGTGCAGTAAACAAATTTACATACCTATACAACAGGTGTTTTTCACTGAGAATTACAAATTCAGTCGAGGATTACACTGTACACACCGTCTGTGTAATTGATACACTCGGCTCTGTTTACCTTGGCTATCAATTTACGCATGGTTCATAACCCGTGTAATTGAAACATTGTCGTAATTGATAATTGTACAACACTAGGTAATGTTTATCATAACAGCCTACATGGTCGTGTGGGTTAAGGCGATACTCTATAGAGACGAGGGTCGTGGGTTCGCGCCGCGGTTGGAGCTAAACATTTTTATTTATTTATTTCTATCCCTACAAATGTGGTCGCTATGGTAAACAACTGCTTGACAACGGCGTTCGGAGTCCGACCGCTTGAGGTTGATGAAAAATAAATTGCCAGCTTAAAAAAAAAATAAAAAAAATGGGCAGACAACTCCGGCCGCTTGAGGTTGATGAAAAATAAATTACCAGTTTACAAAAAAATGAGCAGACAACTCCGACCGTTGTCATGATGTTATTTGTCTTAGCATCAACATTGCTGTTCAATAATTATTTTTTCAATTTCTTTATAAGTGATATCGTAGAAATGTACGTTCGTAAACGAATCGTTGGGTTTTAATAGTTTATATAATACGCCTTAGTTTCATATCCGATCCGCATTATCTGTCTTAATGTTCGTATTTGCCTCTTGTATAGTTGACATAATTGCCGGTATAATATTGTAAATGCAACGTTTTTATCGGAGCGTAATAAATTACGCTGGTATTTCATGTATTCGATATCGCCTAGTGTTCTCATTTTATAGAATTTATATATAGGATTATAACCCCCGTAAGCTTCGTAAATTTCTTCAACACAGGCATTAAAAATTTTCTTTTAATTCCAATTGTATTGTATTATCCATTTTCTCTAATAGTTTGTTTTTTTTCTGTTCAATTTCCAATTTCAATAATAATAATTTTCCAATTTCTTCGTTAAAAGTGATATCTTAGAAACGCATATCCGTAAACGAATCTTTGATTTTAAACTGTTTTATAAAATTAGTTTGATAATGTTTCGGTAGTGTTTCTCCGATCCTATTTAGTCGCTTCATTACATAAATTTGATACTTATACCGGCGACATAATTGCCGGTTTAATATTGTAAATGCAACGTTTTTATCGCAGCGTAATAAATTACGCTGATATTTCATGTATTCGATATCACATAGTATTGTCATTTTACCGTGTTTTAATACTGTAGAAACAACAGCGTAAAATGCTTCATCCAAGTCATTACAAACGTCCAATTCGTTGTGTATTTTATTATCCATTTTGTTATAATATTTTATTATAACCTATTAAATTTATCTGTTCAATTGGACGTGAAAACAACATGATGTATTTATGACACCAATTTTAGATTTTTCGTGGTTGGTGGGAGACAATTTCCTCGTTAACCAATTTTTTATTTTTAGGGGGTGGTGGGAGTAGTATATGGGGGTGGAAATGATGCCACCGTAGGTGGTATCATTTTGACTCCCTATATACTACTCCGATTGACTTAAATCTTCATGTACTTGTTTGGGCGGTTGGTTGGCAGCATGCGAAGGGTACATTTAACAGGGGGATGCATTCTTATCGGAATCCCGATATCCCTGGTTTGACTCTCTCAGCTATATTTTTGGCTTTCTAGTATGTGAGAGTTGAATCCGGTTATACCCATTATACAAGTAATAAGATTAGTACTGATACTATTACTTTTGGGGAGTGGGGCTAAGTGACTCTGGTGTTGTAAGGACCTGTCAGGTTATCCTAATTTCAGGGCTGAATATACTTTTTTTCTATAAATATCCCGTTCTGATTTTGGGATTTTTGGCTCGTACGGGACTAGCACTAGTATTCCATTGATCAAGTTCATGCTTACCATACATGGCTACTATCAAGTCCCGCTGTGCACAACGCAAACATTATCTCACCCCTCGAACTCTTACAGAATTATCCCCCTTTTTTACTACAAAGTTTCTATTTTTGGCCTGTACCGCGAACTAATAATTCAGTTGTCCACTTATGCGGTTCATACATACCTTACATGACTACTAACTATAAATTTAAAGTTGCGCAGTGTGTAACACATTTGTTTTACTCCAACTTAAATCGTTACGGAATTTTCCCCATTTTTCGACTCCGAAATTCCCATTTTTTGGCTCGTACAGCGAACTAGTCCTAAATTTTCCACCGATCCAATTCGTATTTTAAATACCTTAACACCTGCAAATGCTGAAGTGTGTAACATACCTCAAGTCCTTATGGAATTATCTCCCTTTTTCAAATCCCCATTTTTGACTTATATGAAATAGTCCTAAATATTTTCACCGACCCAATTCATACTTTGCATACCTGACCACAATCAAGAGGAAATCAATCAATGAACACAAAAATGTCACTCCACCTCAAATCCTTATGGAATTGTTCCCCTCTTTTTTGAACTTGTACAGCGAAATTTGTTTCCACTAATATCAATTCATGCCTTGCATACCTGACCACCACCGAGCACCACAGTGTATTACACAAAAATGTTCACTGCATCTCAAACCCTTACGTAATTATTCCCTTCAATATTTATTTTTGTGTTTTTTCCCTTTTTGAAGATCCAAAATTCCTATTATTGACATTTACAGTGAGCTACTTCTACATTTTCCACTGATCTAATTCATACTTTGTATACCTGATTACCTTCAAGTGCCGCAGTTAGTAACACAAACATTTTCACTCCACCTAAAATCATATGGAGTCATGCCCAATTTGTGACTCAGAAAATGCAACTTTATGCTTGTCTTCTACTATTTCTAGTGTTCAATCGATTTACTTCATACTCATGCACATAACAATCAGCTAATGGTATAGATCAGCTAGTGACATACACATACATTTTACATGTATACCATTTGACCTTAATGTGACGTTGACCTACGTTTTTTTTGCTTCATAGACCATGCCTCGGTGGACGTTTATTGTCACCTCCGGCGCTCTTGTTGGTACATCTCTGCAGGTCCAATTTGCTTGAAACTTCATATACTTATTTGTCATCATCCATATTTTCATTATTTCGTCCGTCCATGCAGCCCACTGTCTTCATGGTCAAATGACTTAGCCAAAAACTTTAACACAACTTTCTGTCGTTATATAGCTGCGTCTCACAGGCAATATCCGCCATTTCAAAATTGATTTGATTAAAAAAATATATAAAACAGAATGATTTCAACACTAGATGGGCATCTAATTATATCAAGTTGTTATCAAACTTTAGATAAATGTATGCCTTTAAACTTTTCCACACGGTCAAAATTATCTTGTTTGAAGAGTTAAAGCAAATTATAGGAAAATGGTCCGATTCCCCCCTGTGCTCTTCTAGGAGGTAATTCTAATCTGCAGGTGCCGTAATGGGCGAATTATGACTTCCAGAATAGTTGATGTAGGTCATTTGCAGCGTACAATGTGAAAATCCATTTGTCAAATATATGAGACGGATTGGCTTTAAATCAGTAATGACAGTGTGTCCCAGCTAGGGTCGACATTGACTGGTACATCAACGTGCGAACAACAACGTCCTACTAATGTTGACACAATGGGGACGAATTAATTCGAGGACGGATTGACTAAATACATAAGTTATATATCGGACGAGTTGCCATGCTCCAGATCAAACTTTTAAAATCTACCAACCTTTATTTATTCCTAACTAATGACAATTATTAGTGTTAGTCTCTCCAATATATCAGATCTAATGGAATTAGTCGGGTTAAATTATCTTTAAAAAAAATACGATCTTCTCCAGAAACGGATAAGCAAATTGGTTCCCCATTTACTTCGCTTCCTGTATTTATTGTGTTGGAGCGGGACCAGAGTAATTGGTTCCCGGCTTACTACTTCGCTGTTGCTATGGCTGGGAACCCGCTTGCTTATATCGGATGGTCCGTTCTGGCGTATGAACCGGTGATTCGGCCACACGGATGCATTCTAGAATTACCATAGACGCAATGCTGAAAATAAAAATGGCAGCCTCCCAGTCACTCCCGAGTCTCTATTCGCGATTTTAAGGAATGGGTCGAGGGTTCCCGAGTGTCTCTACCAGTGTTTCATCTTCCGGAACTCCACTTCCGGGTAACCACTTTCGGGATACTAGCATGTGAGATATACATTGAGATATACCAGCACTGGGTAACTCAACGGTTTGTCAGCTACCCTCCGTTCATCGTTTTGTCATGTCATACTTGTATGTTATTTCACTTGATTAACGATCATCAAAATACTTGTACACCCATACTATGTCCACTACAGGACCATTGATATATCATATATAAAGTTATGTCGTCTATAACGCATAAGTTGCAGTAGAGTATAACAGTCGATTTGCTTACGATCTATATGTAATTGAATAGTATCGGTGTATCGTACAGTGAAGTTCGCATACCAAAGTATCATGTATTCACATGTGTCCCCCATATATTATATTGTAAATAATAAGTGATAAACATATCATAGTCTACTCTAGCCTATCCTTTGCACTCCAACTACTTGTTATCCCTTTTCGTCTGTCAGTGCGAGGCATACTTGCCACAACGTTATACCATTTGAACTAGACATGATAATACCACAACAGGGGAGACAATTTGTCCCGATCATTCACTGACCTTGGTAATGACCTTGACAGAGTTCAGTGTTGTTTGAGATCCTGCTACTTATCAATGCAGACGGCCGCCAGCGTCAACCAGGATAAACCCCACTTGGTTGTAACTCAAAACCTTATTAGACTCAGGAAGGCGGAATTTCTCAGTTAAATGAAAGGTGTAAAGAGAAATGAACAAGGCAGCTAAGCCAATAAGTGTATGACCCTGATATTTTGAGTGTATTATATAGTCACCGGCGTATGGTATCTCTAACATTTCCATTGATTTATATATTACTTCATATTTAATGTAGGCTCGTATACTCCTTTGAATATTTTGTGAGATGGCAATCACGAGATCTGATCTGATGATAGAGACAGTCGTTCAGTTCGCAGTAACTGTTCTTGTTATTTGGTAACAACGTTAGTGCCATCAAGTCTGAGTGGCCGCTTCTTCCGGTCTGAGCCGTCTTGATGTCTATATATGTGGCTATTCAAAGGACAGAGTGTATAAACCCACACCAAATATTCTAGATGAACTGATAATTGTTATCAGTAGAAAACATAAGAAAATCTCCATGAAGACACGTGAATATGTGACAGGATTTTAAGTATCGAACCAACGTCATGATCACACAATATTGACATCATCTAGAAGATATACTATGAAGATGAACATTACTATGTTCAACATCACATATAATTTGTAATTATTATATATCAAAGAAACAAAACAAATGTGCGTTTTAACAATGTCTGACGGTTGTAACTGCCTGATTCTTGACGGGGACGTTATTGTGCTTCATAAAATAAACAAAATCATATGTGTATTATGACATGGTATGTTCACTGTAACTATTTCATTCTTGATGGACACTTAATTGCTATATGAAAATAAATATCATATATTATGATTACCTCTTGCACAATATGTTGAAGAATATCAGTAGCCTATTTCACGAACATTGCAAAGTATACTTATCTAGCAAAGTATACTTTGAGGGAGAAATTTTCAATTTAAGGATAAATTTATTAAATTTTATTTTTATGAATTTATTACATTATCCGTGATAATGTAATACATTCAGTATAATAATTCTGCATACCTTTAATCATCAAATAAATGCAGTCGTTACTTCTATATGAAATAATGCATTTTAGCAAAAATAAATGATCACTCCCTCAAAGTATTCTTTGCTAGATAAGTATACTTTGCAATTACATATATAATATGACGGGAATTGACAGACACCTCATTAAATGCTACAACTGTCATATCCTGGTCATTTCTGCACAAACATTACCACAATTCGTCTGCACATGATCACAGTATCACAATCAAGTCTACGCTCATACGGTTTGAGCTACGACGAATACACATCATACATCGACAAGATAATAACATCGACCACCATGAGTATGAGTACGATATAACATAGTGGGGAGCAGGAACATTATCAATGCCAGCCACCAGTAATTACTAATTATTTTCCATCAATTTAGTGGAATATCTGGTCTAGGGTATATCTCGAATTTAGCATGTTAGTTTCAGATATATAACAGCACCATGCAATGTGATGTAACGTGCGTACAAATGATACAGACCGTCCAACATAAGAATGAAGACGTCATATACACATTATGCAGAGAAATTTTAATTGAACGGAAAATAACGTTGTTTAAACTTGGTCCGATTCAAATTTCTCTGCAGCATGTTCAGGCTAACTACGTAAGTAATGCTGCTGAATCTGGTATTGGCGGACTCGTAGTTTTAACGGCTGGAACATGGTCATCATTAAAAGGAAGAAACCACAGTCGTGTTGACGAACAATAATATTTACTCGAGACTTCATGGGCGCCGCCATTATTACAGTGTAAACAATAGACAACGTGATCCTGTAATTAAGGGAATGATTTTTACTGTGCGAACAATTGTGTAGCCTCTAGCTCTAGAATGTACATTTACTTTTTATTATCTTTCTAGGATCGCAGCAATGGGAAAGATCCATTCATACGATGAGTCGGTGGTTTCGTTTCATGCAATTGACAACCATATGCGAACGGTTAGTATTAGATTATAAATTATAAGTTATACTTCAATGTGCACGTGGATTCGTGAGTTAATATGTGATCTGGAAGGATGACCTTTCGCTATGTTACTCATATTTCATCAATGTTCAAAGTGATAAATCGAAAATTACGAACTTCAAGCTGTTAACGACACACGACATGATATACGCTGTATGTATCATCACTTTATGTAGGTTTGCTCCAAATTTCGCCATGCGAACACTAACATAGATAACTTCTGTCTTGTCAGGGATTTTACCATGAATGAACTGTGTGAGTTTCTAATTGTCAATGCAGGTTTTTGTGAAACATCGTGTATGTGATATATTGATGTTAGCCTCACTCTGTGCAGCTTCTGACCAACGGCGAACTTTTAAATAAATGTGTTTGTTTCCATTTATGTTTAAAATTGCTCCTTTGATTACAGTAATTTCCAATAACCTCCGAAGGGAAGCACATTTAATACATATTGTTATTAGATGCCTTAGGAAATGTTATTACGATGAGTGTTGTGATATTTCCTATAGTCACGAAACACGACCGCGACACCTGCCCTCCAATAATATGCATTTAGAGGCGACTGTGCG
Source organism: Conchocele bisecta (assembly GCA_029237695.1). NCBI lineage: Eukaryota > Metazoa > Mollusca > Bivalvia > Lucinida > Thyasiridae > Conchocele > Conchocele bisecta. Next base: position 15,448,822 of record CM055268.1, on the reverse strand, counting down.
TCTTCATGACAATTGTTACTTCTCTCACTATCTGTTGTTTCTTAACATACACGTAATTAGGAAATGTTTAGCCATCGTACCACCCCTGCCACGTGTTATTGACCTGTTATGTTATTATCATTCTTATTTGCTATATTTCAGGCAAACCCATCGGATTTTGGTACGTTTGAAAGTATGAAAGATTACATCTGCCGAGCAATACCAGCAAATAAATACCGGGAGTTGTATCTAGCGCGGGCCATAGTCGTGTGTATGGGTCATGAATGGTATATTCCCGATTCCACACCAGAGAACGTTGACAGCCCCATTGGCATCCTGAAGATAATACAACTACAACATGCATCGTACTTCGAAGGTTTTGCGGTCCTTGGAAGGTAGGTATCATCTTCACTGGTGCTGAACTAAGCGCCGGCGTAAAATGTTTTCACGACGAAATAGGCACCGGGTTCGTGACGAATTCCCATTCAGCGACATGCAGAAGACATGACATAACGATATTTTCGTCTAGTAACCGGCGCAAGTAATTTGCACCGTTTACTAGACGAACTAGACGTTTATGTGATATCTCTTAAGTATAGTTGAGAGGCATCTCGACTAGAAACCGGTGGATTTTTCCACGTGAACGGAGTGCAGCACCAATGGTATTAGGGTACTCAAACGACCATACATACTAAGAGAGATCAACTGGCCTGTTTGCAAGCTAAATATCAGTCTGAACACGGGTCCATTCGTACTGAGCACCACCCACCCGCAATGTTAAATTGAGGGAACGAATTGAGGGAACGAATTGCTATTTCGTGGGAACGAATTAATAAAACAAAATTCTACATCCCCTGCGGGGCTCTGTACATTTGCAACTAAATATCTGACAGAGTGATACAATATGAGACAAGCCGTGTTCTTTTGTACCTAAGGAGATGGGAATCAGCGATTTTTTCATTAACGAAACTGTGATATTTTCTGTAAACGACACCGAAAGTTGACGAATTTTTAATAGTAAATGCGGAAATCTATTCTGCATTTGCTTTGAACGGCGGCCATCTTGGATTAAAACAAAATAATAAGCGAAGGTGCATTCTGTATAAAGGGCATCGAAATAGGTTACATTCTACTCATCGTACAAACTAATAACCTCCAAATCCAAGATGGCGTCCAACATGGAGATCATTTAAATTTGAATTGCCTTGCAGTCACTTTATATTTCAAAAACACTCATTGTATGCGTTTTTTTTTGTTTCTACAAGAACAATAAATACAATATGAATTATATTTTTATTTTTAAAAAATATAAATGGAAACAATATTTCCGCCAAGATGGCCACCGTGCGTCTGAAAATTATAAAAAAGTTACACCGCCATTATAATATTATCACAGTGGCTAAAATTCACTCATCTTAGTTTCTTATCATTACGTGCTGTGTGACCGATTTAGTACATGTCAACTTATACTTCAGTATTCAAAATGGCCACCCAATATCAATGGTTTATTTGGAATATGTGTCCAGTATCATAAATGTAATTATCTCATGCTCACAAATTATAACATGAATGTATATTCATATACATGTAGCTGAAGGTAAACAGTATCATAACATAGTGGTGGTATGGAATATATAACACACGACAAACATCGGGAAGCCAAACTCTATAAAATAACGTTTACCCATACACATATTACTTGAAACGACCACGCACAATTCATGCCAACCATAAACAACTACATGTACGATGTACGTATATGTTGTAATACACATCCACATTATACAATAATATGTACATGCTAAACACCCAGCAATAACCGCATCCAAATATTTCATTTATTTCTGACAAGTTTTAAACGTCTTTGGTTCAGTGTGTACTCATATCCAAACATGGAGATTTCACATTTATACTGCTTTATAGGTAATTAAATTATATCATGTTTATTGTGTGGATGTAGTAATATCCAAAACATGTCTGGTTAGATTATCATTCTTGTTCTCTTGTTAAAACAAATCCACTATCTTGAGCTTCAAATAACTTCACAATGTGAATACAATAAAAGAGCGTACAGTAAGACAGATGTAGTGTAGCAATCTTGGAATTATCTGAATATGCAACATACTAGTCAGGAGGAAATGTGCACAAATATCACATTTGATGGAAATATAGTATAATAGTACAGTATATCTTTTGGTTGATATAACTTCATACGTATATGTGCTAATATTTTCAAGAGAGTATCTCATCAGTCAGTTGCCATAGTACTGAATTGGATAACCGTACCAATAGCAGCCGGAAAGCCAAACTGTGGATGGATCATCTGATCAAACCACGCCTGAATATGATGCCATTTCCATGGACAGCACACGAGGGTGAATATGTGGTTCACATATTTAACTGCTGCAGAAGGGATGTTACCATACTTCCATTCTGCCTGATGTCACATTTATGCTCGCTATGGTCAGTTTTAAATTCACCACAAGAAGGCACTGGACACTGTCCTCATTACGACTCTACAACATGGTGATTTTTCCAACTCATATAAGGAATATACAACTCGACATGGAACGGTATGTACATTGTGACCACATACATGAATCTGAGTCATGAGCTATAGGGTTGACAACTGATTTGAATTGAATGGCCATCTGGGCATTGAGTTTTTCTACCTGGAGGGAGCCTGTTCCTTCACATTACATTCTTGAGCAGTGCAGAAACTGTGCACATGAACCACAAAGTGGAGACACAATTCGGCATAGCATACGACCAAGACGACCGCCGCAGTATCGCCGGAACTATGTGCATTGACCCACGGGAAGCAGCAGACATATACAGTGACCTGATGCACACAGACACAGGAGAGGTGGTGTGTGCGGATGTGACAGCAGATGATGCCCTCAGTATTGGCCATTGAAGATGTAAATAAACATACAAATGAATGCACCAGCCCTCATGCAAGCACAGTCGTTTATGATGTGACAGCAGATGTGTGCCGACACACATGTGTGCATCTGTTTTTCATACATTGGCTACCATGTACTACAATATGTGAATGCTATATTGATGTTCTGTATGTATTGTACAGGCCACATAGACACCAACACAGATGCAGAGGGGGTATCAAGTCGCGTATTCAATTTGAAACCTGATATTCAGACTCAAAAGTAGTCCTTTCTATGACAAAGAAAAATATCCAGTTTCAAATCAGCCATACGGAGACACCTGTCTGATGGGTGTCGATGTCACGGATGTCCCATGAGGAGTACATGGTGAAACAAATATCATCCAAATCGCCGCTTTGGTTTAAACATATTGTATTTGTATATACTTCAAATGTATGGCATCAATATTAGTAAACACAGAATTATACAAATCATCCCAAATTTCCACTCTTACTTGGATAAATCAGATACTGTAATATGCGATGACGTGATTGTGTCTTCTGTCTCCCTATCCACCAGTACACCGGAATGAGCAGTACTGAAGCACTGATGATTATGTCTTGGCCACAACGTGAACGCTTTGTAATGAACATACTCAGTGATCCGCATCGTGTCATTGTCAGCTACCCGCTTACAATCCAGGGACAATCTGGTTAAAACAAATATTGTGGTATTTTCGATTTTGACGTGTGGTGGTAGGCATGTTGGCTATCTTATGGCGGCCATTTTGAATTTGCTCCATATCACAAATTAAATGATATTAATCGTAATGTTGCAATAATAGATGATATTGTAGTACACATGGTTGAAACATTAGTATGGAGCCAATATTCGTTGTCATAGTGCTAGTTCTTTGGAAGTTAAACTGATATTAATGATTATGGTGGATTCCAGCGGCCATCTTGGATTTTCACCACAACACAATGCTCAGACTGTGTCAATACATATGTCTGTGTATTCCTTATAGTTGAAACATGAGAATAGAGTCCACATTCGTAGTCATATCGCAAGTACTTTGGAAGTTATAGTGATATTAATGATTTTGATGGATTCCGGCGTCCATCTTCGATGTTCACCATCACACAATGCTCAGACTGTATCAATATATATGCAATTGTATTCCTTATGGTTGAATAAGGTATAGAGCCCGTATGTGTTGTCATCGCGCCAATACTTTGGAAGCTATAGTGATATTAGTGATTATTATGGGTGCCGGCGACCATCTTGGATTTAAATTAAAAAAATGCCACCGGGTGAATTTGTACACACCCTATGAAGAGTGTCACATTGCAACCATATGAACTTAAACCAATCAACAACAAAAAATTATACTACATTTCCATCATATCCAATAATTCCTTCAGAATATACCCAATTTATGCCGTAAATACGCCCAAGCCACCTCTGAAATACTATTTGTAATGATACAAAGTAGCAACAAACAAACCATGTCTCTAGTGTGTATGATGAGTAGAATGTGCGTGCACTTTTCAGACCTTGCACTTTGACTTACAAGACAAGCTGGACAGTTGATTTTGTTACTATATGACATGAACTAATGTAAAATGCAAATAAATGATTTCACGGGTAAATTGCAAAACCTTCTATAGCAGTCGTTTATACTCTCAGGTCACATACTACATGACAACATGAGGTATGCGTAATACGAGCATGGAAATGGAATGACACAATGGCTAACATGTACAAATGTAGTATAGTAATAACTGAGCTAAATTACATGTATGCATCACAGTATTGACTATGCAGCGTGTAAAACCATGTTTTCCTTATTACGTTTGAGTAAAAGGACATGAGATCATAAGCGACCAATGTCTATTCAATCCTACGTTGATTGTCATTCAGTCAATCTAGCGATAGTTACGATTAATGGTAGTTGCAGAAAAGTAACACTTCTCGCTCCCGCACCACCCGTCTATAACATTCTTGTGATCACCATTTGAGTTACACCTTGTCTGGAACCTGTCTAAGACGAACAACGTAGTAGTTTTGCAATCATACTGTATTGGCATCTCATAAGCCACAGCCACATATCCCGTTTCATGTGCAGTGAACTGGGCCTGGAAGTAGAAATTATCGAAGGGAGGTGTCGGGCGTTGCCGTACGAGGCGGGCGACGATGATTCTCCCGCCATCCAGAACGGCGCGTGGAACGCAGTGAAATTGGCGGGAAACTGGCATTTACTCTGTCCCGATTGGATATTGACAGGAGTCGTCGGATTTAGAGCAGGTTTGAATCATTTAACTGAATGGAGAATGGCGCTGAAATTTGTTTTCAAGAGACGATATTCCATCTATTGTGTGCTGTTTTACTATTTATTCGGTATTTATTAATATCTATAATTATTTTATTTTATATAATTAATTAATTCCCGGTGACAATGTTACTATTTATTGGACAAGTTTAACACACCTACAATAAATCGATCTTTTTGTGTCAATAATGCTATTTGTTTTATCAATAATTCGATATGTTTAGATCAATAATACGATTTACTGATAACAATAAATACATAATTCGATTATTTTTATATCAATACTTAATGAACTATTTTCGATTAATTGATTTAACAATAATAGTAAAAACGCGTCACATAGTCATTCGCACATAGGCACACGTGTGCAGTCTGATCTGGGTATACACTGATTGAAATAACATTAATAATGGTGAAAATATGAATCTGACAAATAAAGTAGCACATCTCAGATTGTGTAAATATGTAGGATGATCTGGATCAACACTAGTCGAAATCATTATAATTGCTCCTTTTCACAACAAAGGATGTTACATTCGCAATAAGGCATGAAACTACAAACTTTGGACTGGCTTTCTATTAATAAATTCCACAGGTGAGAACTATCTACGATCCACATTCAGCAGTTTCGTCAATGGCTGGATATGGTCAAACCAATTGATATAATAGGACCAGTGAATGGAATATTCTTTCATATCGCACAGGAGAATGTTCCATATTTGGGTTCGATATCTTTTGTAAATGACATTGAATGTTCGTTGCCTTAGATATCCTTTGTAATTGACCTTGAATCTTGAGAACACTTTTAGAGCATTTTAAATCCTCGTGAGCTCTGAAATGTTACTCACGTGACAACGTACTTACATACGAGACAACCCATGTACCGACGAAGATCAAAACATTTACAAATCTTTACTATCTTCCCCATAAATAACGTCGAACGTTGACGAAATGTTCAAATCAAAGGCGTAAAAGAATTCCACATTTTCTTTGAAAATGCCGTCAACCGAAAATATCAGTTTCTGAAAATATTAATCACATGGGTTGTCTCATGAGCCCGGCGCGGGTACGCCCCATCCCGTTTTCGCCAGTAGTGCTTTTCAGTGAATATAATATTTTCAACAATGAAGTCGGAAGTTTACATACAAAGCAAAGATCATGCTGAATTTAGCTTTGAATTTATTATCACTTACGGACAATATGACTTTCAAAACAAATCTCAGCAAAATAGCGATGCGATATACCATCGTTTGCCTTGCCACACAAGAACAAAGATCAGTTTGGATAAGCGACATATTAATGATTGGATTATCAATTATTGATAATTCAAGCATTATTATGTTGTTGATCCAAAATGAGATTTGTTTTGAAAGTCATATTTCCGTTATTTCCAGGCGGAGTTAGATTACTGGAGACGGACGGGGAAAAGTCTGGTGAGCTTCAGACTTCCTGTAGTGGGCTTCTGGAGTCGGTGTTTGACGACTTCTGGTTCTTGATCAACCCGGAAATAGCAAAGTTCTGCGTGCTACCCGATGACGACACATGGCAACTACTTCCCGATTCCAAGAAAATTCGGTCGGTCACAGAATTCCTGGAACTTCCCTTTGCGAAATCCAAGTACTTTGAAATGGGGTTATCTATCATTAGCCAACAGTCATGCAAGATCCGGTCTAACAACGGGACGTGTACAGTGAGTTTATTGGCGGGCAAGACGATCTCAAAGAAGCTCGTGTTGACATACTCGTTGGAAATGAAAGAGTCGGAGGAGTCGGAGGCGTTATCGACTACGCACCTATTAGACTTGCCATTGCTGGTTTTGAATTCACGTAATGGTGATGTATTTACGTTTGAAATCAGGTTCCCTGTGGAAGGGACATTTATGTTCCACATATCCGGGGAGATATTCGACACAGGCGATCAGCATGAGTACTGTTCCTTCTTGATTCTGTGTGATGAAAGGAAAGCCAACTTCCAGAAACTGCCCGTTGATGCCTCTGTAACAGGTACGGTCTACATATGTGCTGTTTCCTGATACTTGTGTTACTATTCCATACTCAAAATGTGATCATAGTGATTTATCAGATATATGTCAAGAAATGTGCATGTTTAGTTTGATTTTCATTGAACAGAACGTGGACATTGTTCGATTGCGTGATGATACTGGCGTTATTTGGCTAGTCACGTGACGACATTCAACTAATGAAATAGTAGTCTTGAATTCTACCACCATTGAATATTTCTATAACTAACCAAAGTAGTATATAGGGAGTTAAAATTGAATAAACAAAAAGTGAGGACCACCTGTAGAATAAGGGTGTATGAAGAATGTTTTGGGTCCAATCGAGTTCGAATCTCGACTGGACCCAAAAACTTTGTTTTATCACCGGAGTATGTCGGCGAGAGTTCGAATCTCGACTGGACCCACAACTTTCTGCCTTCCCCAATTCAACACTTTCTATAAGGAACTAACTATTTACCCCCCCCCCCCCCCCACTTTATTCCCTATTTTTAACCTAAATTGATCCCAATCAGTATTCTCAACCTTGGGAAGGGTGGCGCGTGCCTTAGTTCTAATAGCATTTTTTAAATCCTCATATCTCCACCACCACCGACTCAAATTCGTCATCCGATATATTATTATCGGCTAACGCCTTGGATACGATAACGTCGATGATATTTGTCTTAGACCTTGCGAGAACCGATATTCTGTCGTGCTTTCTACTTTTGTTTTCGAATTTTCTCCCCACTACTCTAAAAGCCATACACAACAATCCTGCCCCTGCGGCCACACCACTCAAACCCCCTGCAATGGGAATTGCCACATCGGTGGACAGCAGTGCGGCGGTTCCAGCCCCACCCATTATAGAAATCGCTGCCAGGACGACGCTCACACCCTCCGCTATATTTGCCGCGCGTCTATACGTTTTAGCATTCATTTTCCTCATTTCCCCCTCTCGTTTTAGAATATCCTGCATCTCTACGATATTTTCCAATCTAAAATCTGAAGGGGTCGAAGTGCAACATCCAACTTCCGATCTCCAATCGCGATTGGAACTCCGCTCCCGAGCACGTTGAAATTGGGGGAATCACTCGTCAGATATCAAGTTCAATTAACAATGTTACAACAGTGGAAGAACTCGCTGGGTCATCGATTTTCGTAACAAAGTTAATAATATTACCTTCGGAAACTCTAATTGGATTGTCACCGGCGAACAAAATCATCCCTGACATCTGTCCAGCGTGTTTAGTGACTCCAATCGCCCGTTCTTCCCTATCTAGTGCGAGATGTACGGTGACCGCGCCAACAGAATTACCCTTAAAATTAACCGAGCAGACCGCCATTCGGAGAAGTGTACCTGGAGTTGTCATGACGTATCCCCCATATATATTGTTCGCGTTGGCGCCAAATGAATATTCATAGGTCCCCTCATTCAATGGGCCCCGCTCCTCAGCCCAAACTGCTATGATGGGTTTTCTGCGGTGTATTTCTCCAATCGCGGCGTCTCGCGCTATGAGTGCTTCAGCAATTTCCTCATAACCCTTTCGCTGCTCTGAGAACAACACCCCATATGCTTTCGTAAGGTCCGTCTGATCGTATTTTCTCAATACCCGTTCGATGCTCTGAGCACAACATTCCATACGCCTCCGAAAGGTCCGCCTGGTGGTCTTCTCGGGCTTTCTCAATACCCGTTCGGACTCCCTCAATCCCCACCCGGGCCTCTTCCCGAAATTCTGTTATGTTTCCATCTAGTTCAGTAAGTGCTGTCTGGTCCTTAGAGTGCAACACCCCATAGGCTTCCGTAAGGTCCGTATGTGTCTCTGCTTGGGCTTTCTCAATCTCCGTCCGGACTTCCTCAAGCCCCTTCCGGGCCTCTTTGTGAACTTGTGTTATAGATGTTAGGACGTCCGTCCTCAGTTGTGTTATACTTGTACGAATGTGCTTTGTAGCTGAAGCCACAGTGTCATCAACCAGAGCTACGGTTTTCCCGGTAGTTAAAAAATCACTCTCTGGGGGTGAATCCACCACCTGAATCATATTTGTATTTCGGTGGGGATAATAAATTGGAAGAACTATCTGGCCCGTATATACTCATAATATTGAGGTTATAACTTGGGAAAAATTGAGACTAATTCTTTGAATTAATTTGAAATTTCTAGAACCACCGAAATCGGATAATAGTTTTTCAACTCTTTAGCTCGGTCGTCGAGAATAGAGACCTTAAATTCGTGGATGTGTCCAGATTCCAAAACTTTCATTTCGTGGGATGGGAAGTCTAATGTCACAGTCTCCCCAAAGTAACAATCACTGGCGGGCACTGTTCTAAGTAGTGTTCTGGGGGCCCATTTAACAGGTTGTACGACGTGTTCACCCTGAGGGTTTTGGTAAAGGCTAGATCCACAGGCACATCTCCAACACATTTTTGGCCCCGAGGGGAAACAATATTTTTGAGTGGGCGGCTGAAACCGAGGCGAATGCCTAATGGATCTCATATAGTTATCACAGCTCCGTCGGGGGCTGTTAATGTTGCGAGCCCGGTAGCCTTCGATATCGAGAGATTAGCTTCGTTACCAAGCTCTATGGAAACAAAGTCTATGAGCTGTCTTTCTCCCCACAACCCGTGAGGCAGCTTTACACTTACTTGTTGTCCATCCTTCACATAGTAAAACCCTTCGCGCTCCCCCAAGTTTCGTCACCCAACCGTGAAGGTGATTGATCTGAGGCCTACCCGGCGTTTTCCGCAGCAGTTGTCGATTGACTTCTGAAGTTCACAAGTCTCTTTTTGAACGTTAGTGATAGTAGCAAACATGGTAATATACTTTCAAAAGCTTTTGGGTTCAATTCTGTTTATGTTGGAAACACACCGCGCTGAGAATAAATTTATTCTGTATATTAGAGATATATATTATTCACTGTAAAAGATGGCGGATGTGAAACGCTACGGTGTAAAAGACCTCGCGTTAGGTCGGCAAGACATATGCGTCACAATGAATGGGGACAAGTTCAACGCGCGTTTTCTAGATTTGACCTACGAGTACACAAACCCCGTAATAACTGTCAATATCGCTCTGAACAACGCAGCTGTTGTGGCGTGGAAGACAACACCGATGGAATGGTGGCAAAACCATTGGAACTTTGCAGTGTGGTACGCGAGCTCTGGGTGTGGGTTTTCATCGGAATTACTCGGTGAGCACGATCCAATGTTGAAATCGTTGTTTCAATTTCATTTTTACTATCAGACATGAAAACGCATCTTCCGCAAGACTCCGCAATCCAACACATACGACTCCATGGCCTTCGCTAAATTGTGCAACGAGTTTGGGGTTACACCGCCAACAAATTTCAGACAAAAGGTGGACAAGTCTAACGGTGGTCTAGGTAGGTTCACAATGTTTTGGAAGCCCGACGGAAAATATAGGTTAGATAATGGAGGGCGGCTGAAACTTTTTTTCAGTGAGAAAGACTCATACAAACACGACGTAGACATATCTAGAGCGTGGACAACATTTGTGAAAGAAGAACAAAAACTTTCACACATGCCGGGATTTCCCGCCTCAACGACTCCATTCGCACATACGTCTACGCCATCCTCGGCTCACATGCGCAAGCGCGCAGTTCTGTAATAGGAGCCGGGACGTCGTTTGACGCGCAAAAACAGTTCTTGGCAATTGTCGAGGACGCAATAAACAGTCCGGTGGACCTCCCGGCGGCGATCAAGCGGTATCACGACGTTTTGCAGAATGCCCACACCCCAGTAGACTATGTATTTGGAATAGGTCTTTATATGGCGCCGAGCAATATGATACTACGAGACGACCCGGTTGATGGTTCCAATAACCAGATCGTAAATGCCAACGCCAATGCCAATCAAAAAATCGGCCACAACGGGAACGTGAACACGGGTATCATCAAGCTCCGCCCCCCCCCCCCCCAACCCCCCCCCCCGACGGTCGGGAGCGGAGTTGTAAGTGGAACAAATTACATAAAACCACAAACACCCACCCCTGTACAAAGCACACCATCAAGTTCCACCAGTTCCAGCTCAGGAGCGGGAACTAGTGTTTCATCAAGTTCCACCAGTTCCAGCTCAGGAGCGGGAACTATTGTATCATTAAGTCCCATGGCTGTTCCAACTGATGCACCAGAAAGTTCCTTAGGAACTACAACCCACGAGGAGGAGATATTAGGGCTCGTCGTCGCCCTCGTGGCGATCGGACTATTTGTGCTTTGGTCTTAGGAACTCTCGGGCGGAGAATAGTAAGAGATCGGCGATAGCCACGATTAAAGCCCAAGCATTTACGGCGAGCCATCCGGCCGTTTTTGATAATATAGATAGTAAGAAGGAGACGATACCCCCGATCAGTCAAGGCAGCGCGGCAGCCGCCTTTCCGGCTAATTTAGCCAGGAGATTGGAGAGGGCTTTTAGATGCTTTTTTACCCACTCATTGGCTCCGCCGGATGGCGCGGGTGCTGGCGCGGGTGCTGGCGCGGGTACAGCCTCATGCAAAACCCTCGAGATTGTTTCGCGGATCCGACTTATTTCGGTGCGGAGATCTTTACGGCAATCCGAGGCAGCCTCCAAGCGAGCTGCTCTTTCGTCCCGCAACGACCGCAGGCGTTCGGTGATACGCTCGGTAGATTCTCTATCGCCACGGGCTTCCCCAAGTTTTCTTTCTTCTAGCGCGATATGTTCATCCAGCGCCGAGAGTTTGGAGAGGTTAAGGACCAGTTCGCCCCGGACCGTTTGCAAAGCCTTATCGAGTCCCCGGAGTTCGCGAAGAGGTAACGGTGGGTCATCCATCGTGCTGAGTATTCCGTTTATCTCGCTTTCGCTGATCTCCATTGTGCGAATAGCGTCGGGGGCTACACGAGGGACCTCGCTGAGATCGACAGTTTCTATAACGGAGGCCGTCTTCGCCATAGTTTCGTCGGTAGATTGTAGGGTATCTACAGCGCGGGCCGGCATAATTCTTTTACCACGCATCCAATCTACGAATCCTAGTTCGTCCCTTATGATTTCGCCACCGCTCCGGTTTCCGGCAATGGTTCTCAGCGCTAGGGGTTTTCCAGTCTTCATGTTGACGATCGGGGCATTTGATGCTTTTTGTCGCAACCTACCACGCAGATCCAATTCGAACTTGGAGTAGTCGCGGCCGACAGATGGGACCTCACCCTTTTCTGCCAAATTGTTGTAGTAGTCGTCTACAGCTGACTTGAGTAATTCCTGACTTAGACTAATGGTGTTGGTAGCGCCACCAATTTCCTCGCCGGGTGAATTCCCTATGAAGGGTGTTTCGTCATCATCATCGAGGTAATCATCATGATGTGTCATCATCGATGTCATCATCGAGGTAATCGTCTCGGCCGAATTCTTCCATTTCGTAACCAGCCATCTTTAACGATGTATTAAAGAAAAACCCATACAGGTTTCATTGAAACTATGTATTCGAGTCAATACGGCCGCAAACTCAATCCATACCGCAGACTGCGGGAGCCCCTCGGGGCAAAAGGCGTGAGACAGAGCGTCGTTATTACGAACAACCAATCGACAATCGACCAGAACCAGCAGCTCTTGACCCGCTTCCCCCAACCTCGGAGCTAGCGACGTCATTGTGCCGGGGACTGTTCGCCTCGCTTTCACTATTTCGCTGACGTCGACAGACGCGGACCGAACCGTCGTTCAGAACCTGGGTCACGCCATCGTCAAGAAGACCATGATACAGATTTCTGGTAATGAGGTGATGTCGATCGACGACAGCGACGTCTACCTTTGTTACCAGGACCTGTGGAAGACGGCGCAAGAGCGTGAAAATGCGGTCTATCAGGGTATTGACACCAGCAACAATAAGAACGTAACCAAACTTAGAATCGGGGCTGGTAACAAGGCAGATAACAACGCGAACGACAACGCGATCGCGGCCGCTTACGGCAACCGCTTCTACATCCCAATCGACTTTGAATTGCTGGAGAGTCACATGCCCTACTATCAGAGCGCTTTGGCTGACCGCCTGGAATACGAGCTAACGTTCAACGACTACGGCCGAGTTCTCATAGCTACCGACATGGCATCGACGTATACGATCGAAAATGTTTCGCTGGAGTACGATATGGTCACGATGCCCGAACTCGCGCGATTGATCAGAACCCAGTACGCCGGGCGCGTTGCCATACTTTACGACCGAGTTCTTCGCCACCGCAAAATGACGAAAGACAAAAGCGACACATTGTGGAATATTAACGTCAACGTACCCGCCCGCTCGATGAAAGGTATACTGATGCTGTTCGAGGAGGCTCGGTTCACGCTCGGGGTTAGAAAAACCGACAATTATATAGTTATTATATAACCCCAAAATCACAAAGGTCGAAATGACGATCGAGGGAGTCCCCAATCAGCTCTACAGCCAGGGCCTTCGCGCGCACCAGCAGTGGAACGAAGCCAGAAAACAGCTTGCTGCCGGCTCTAAGCGCTCCCCGGAGGTTGCCACGGTTGCCAAAGACCTGCAGCTCTCGGACGTCTCCCTCGCGCAGTTCCTGACTACCAAATACGCGCTATGGCCAGACATGCGAGCCAGCGACGACGACCACATGCACGGTAGTGGACGCCAAGTTGAGAACACTAGCGAGAGTTTGACGATCCAGATAACCAAAGAGGCGGATGGAGCTGGACCATTGAACGTGTACTTATATATAATTCCAGACGCACAACTCAGCATCGAAGATGGCCGATACGTCTCAGCACTCTATTGAAAATAAAAATAAAGTTTGTGATGCCCACTCTGCCATAATATGTGGGCAGACTTGATGAGGAAAAACGGTTTTCATCCTAGACTTGCTCGAGGGCTCCTACCGCGATGCCCTTCGTCACATTGTGATCCTGTGCCCCACTGTGCGGCACAACGAGACTTATCAGCGGCGCCCGTGGATATGGGCCGACCCTGAGGTATACTTCATTGACCCCGGCGACAGGCTTCACGATTGGCTGCGTGGTTTATACCAATGATTCCAGGGAGAGCACACCCTATGCGTGATTGACGACTGCTCGGCTAAGGTGGCGATGACCAAAAAGAAGGACATGCTCTCCGAGCTCGCATTTTCTGGCCGCAATGCTGGGCAAAGTGTATGGATCTCCACTCAAAAGTACAACGCCGTCCTCAAGGATCTGCGCGAGCAAACGAAATGGGTCGCCCTCTTTCACTGCAAAGACCGAGACTCATTCGATGACTGTCTTCGAGAGAACGACGTTATCCCAACGCGCGAGGAGCGCCTGAAGGTTCGACAGATGCTTTCGGAAACTAAGTATGCCAAGCTTCTGTTTAAGACTGATCAACCAACTGCTTACGAAGTAATAAATATTTGCTCAGCAATTGCTTAACAATGCTTAACAAATGTTGAACAAATGCTGAACAATAGTTAATAATGTTAAGAATGTGTTGCTCCGCTGCGAGCTTTGTTGCGAGCATAACGGTGATCATAAGTATCGGATGGTGCGCTTGGAAATATGTTACACTTATGAGGCCAGTCAGAATAGTACTAATTATTAAAAATAAAATAATGAACTGCGACGAACTTCTCGATCAGCTAATGGAAGAGACAGTTGTGTCGACTGGACCTGTAGGAACGACTGCCGACACGACTGGACCTGTAGGAACGACTGGACCTGTAGGAACGACTGCCGACACGACTGCCGATACGGTATCTTTCCTGAAAGAATATGAAAACGCGGCGCGAAGCGAGCGGCTAGCTGCGCTGGTTGCTGGGGGGGGGGGTAATCGGAGCATTATCTCGGTAGGCGTCTCTCAGTTTATCAGGTGGACCAGATGTCAAATGCGGAGGTAGATAAAATGTATGCGCGTTACGAATCTAGGTTAGGTACGGTTAGGTCTAGGTGTGGATCGGCGGCTATTCATTTGTACGCTACCGCTGTTAGTACACTTATCCCTATACCAAACACCGCGGGGTTGATTGGCGATCTAGAGACTGACCCTTTTGTAGGACACACTCTTAGAACAGCCTGCTGCTCAATTTATCACAAGTTTTGAATGTACTTAGCTCCGCTGACAACCGCGTTGACCACGGCTAAACATTGTCAATTTTGACATATATGCCCACGAACTATAAGCTCAGAAAATGATGATGACACAAGACGCAATCCCCGATTGCTCTTCCAATTCAGCTCCAGCTCAGGAGCCCCAATCGAGCATTGGAGTTGGGGGAACAAGCTCCACATGAACTGCAATCCATGATTGCTGCACGACATAAAAACCCAAAACGACAGGCAGCTGGGCGGGCAGCGGCTGCAACCCGAAAAGCTAAACAAGATAAAATACTCGCCGAGCTTCGAGAGGCCAACTGTCGTTATTTGTCCCAACCGCACCAGCCGCTCCTGAGCTGGAGCATCAATCGCAATTGGGGGCAGCAATATCCGATTGCACCCCCAACAGTGTTGGAGCAAAACAGCCGAAGACAGCTGCGGTTCAATCACCTGCGGAGCAATCGGTGCAATCGGTGCAATCGGGGATTGCTGTAGCTCCTACCTGGATCATCCCGTGGGTTGTTGGTGGCGGTCTGAAAGTTGTGGGCACCGTGTGTGTGTTGAACTACCTTTCGAGACAAGCCCCAGCCGCGCCTGTGCAGTTGGAGGCGGTTCCGAAGGAAGTTAGGCAACCGATTGCGCCCCATTTAAACATTGGTCGCGATCCCTTTTATATGCAATAATCATTATGTATAATGGCTGAAAACGAGGGTAAAATGATAGTGAATGCGCTTTATCACGCCGTGGTGATATCGGGTCTCAGTATCGGGTTTGCTCGACTATCAAAGATGGCATTCGGAGCGTCCGCTCCCAAATTGGACATAACTGTGAGAGACGTAGGGCTCGTGACCTTAGATGTAGCGGCCGCAGTTTGGACTCGAAATTATCTAGTTAAAGCTGGAATTCTACCTGGTGATATATGGAAATAATGGCTTCGATCGCAATAGTGCTGTTTGGTGCAGTCGTGAGCGCAGCGGCGTTCGGCGGTAGCAACTATTTATTCTCGTTAATAGAAAAAAACTCGGTCGCGGATGAGGAGCGCAAGCGTCACGATTTAGCTGATGAACAATTCCAGAGCTCAAAGGAAGCAAAGTCGGAAAAAGACACCGCCCGTCAGGCGTGGATCAATGAAGAGTTTCTCCGCGGGAATCACGCCGTGCAAACTTTCCGGGACGTTGACGATGCCATGCGCTAGTACAATCTGGCATATCCACAGAAAAGACTCTCGCCGCTGGATCCCGAGCCCCAAATTTTCAGATTTCTATGTACCGTCAGAGGCCCAAAAACACCGCAAGATCGCTTTCGTCGTCGTGGGAATGGGTGCGGCGGGTCACGTCAGCTACTATATTGGATAAACAATAAGCAAAAGCAATAAGCAATAAGCAAAAGCAATAAGCAATAATTATTTTAAAAAACTTATATAACGATGTTAGTTGACGAGCTTTGTTACGCTTTGATCGATGTAGGCTACACGGCCCTTAAACACCGTTTAGCTCGTGCAAAGTGTCTGATCCGTCTGGCCCAAGATTATCTAGAGAAACGGCGCGAGGACGAACTCTCGGCCACCCTTTTCGCAAAACGGATGTTAGATTCCCCCCAAGTTCCTTCAGAACTTAACCGGCAGCTGCAGCGAAACTTCTAACAAAGATTTAGTATCGATGGACACGCGCAAGATTGATACCAAGCTATCGGTTCGCCTAGCGCGCAAGCTAGCGAACACATACTGCAGCCCCCGCGGCTACTGGAAGGGGCTCGCGGCCATCAAGAACCTCGTGGCGGCGACCAAGGTTTCCGAAATCGCAGCCAAGGAATGGCTCAAGAAGCAGGCCATCTGGCAGATCTATTTGTCCGCGCCTCGCTGTATTCCACGGCCGAAATTCGACGTGCCGGTGCCGAACGAAGTCCACCAAGCAGATCTCCTGTTTCTCCCTCACGATTGCGTCGGTCGCAAGACGTACAAGTACGCACTGACAATCGTTGACGTAGTGAGTCGATATAAGGGGGCTGAGCCACTGGCCGCTGGTCTAAGGAGGTGGCCGAGGCTTTTTTCCGAATATATAAGAGGAGTCCTCTCAAATGGCCGAATCTTCTCTAGGTAGATCCTGGGCGAGAGTTTATGGGCAAGGTCTCTCATCTATTGGCTAAACACGAAGTTTCTGTTAGACGCGGCCGCGTCGACATCCACCTGGACCAGGGAATCGTGGAGCGGTTCAATCGAACCGTGGCTGAGAGGCTGTTCGGGCACCAATATGCCAAGGAGCTTGTAGACCCTCATACGCAATCGACCGAGTGGGTGACCAGGCTGCCCGGCGTGGTCTCTGCACTGAACGGCGAGGTGACCAGATTGATCGGTAAGAAGCCCGTAGATGCTATCAAGGCGAAAACGGTGTCGCATAAACCATCTGCCGTCTCGCGCGGGCGACCTGTTGGTTTAGCGGAGAAACGGCTTCCATCGGATGTTGCCGTCCGGTACCTCTATCAACCGGGAGAGCTCGAGGGTGGCCGCCGCCGCGCGACTGATCCCGTGTGGTCTCTCAATATATATCATCTGGATCGATCTATTACCAAACCCGATGAGCCTGTGTACGGTCTATTATTTGGATGATGGTCCATCGTGCGGGTTTGTTTGCGAAGAACTTCTTGCGGTGCCTTCTGACACCCAGCCACCCCCGGACCGTCCGTCGTCATAGTCGGTGATTTCTACACTCCCAGCGCCGATCAGACCAATAGAGCTGATGTTTATAGGTGATGGGTTGGTGGTGGTTGTTCTAGTTAAATTTCTCAAAATTTAAATTACACAGTAATTTAATTTAAATCTTGATTCATTTTATTACATCAACGGTTTCGTGTGGATACCGTCGGCTAACACCTTCCTCTTATCGTAGTACGCGGATAGTCCCAACTTTGTCTGCGAGTAAGTCTTCATGACTCCACTGTTCATTCTGAAACCCCTGTTTTTTCCAATGTCTAGACCACCCTCCAACGCTTTCTTGTATCTATCCTAGTTCAGACTGTTTGTTCTCTTGGACATACCTTTGGCGGAATGTTTCATAAAATCGTCCGGTTTAATGTTTTTGTCTAATTCTTCCCGACTTCCTCTATGGGGAACTTTTTCGACAATATAACACTTGCTAGACAAGGCAATCGCTCGGTGTCCGCGGAACTCCATCTTGAAGCGTCCTGGCTCGCGGTTGCTCCACTTATCCCAAGCTATCCAATCTCGTTTCTCTCTTTCGAAATAGTCGATCATATCCGACTTTATTATATAATCCAGGCTGTTGCTGGAAATTCCTATATACATACTGTCTGTATCCATATGTATCAACTCGAAATTGCTTCGGTCAACGTATTTATCTAGAAAGTCGTAGTAGAACATCCATAACTTTGCCAACTTTAGTCATTACTACTCTCGGTTTCCTGTTAGATATCTCGTAAGCGTCTCCAATCTCCTCGATATCTTCGAAGAATGCGGATCTCAATGCTTTGTCAATGTAGCTCTCGTTGTTAGTATACGTTGTGTTTGGATGGCGCTCGGAACATTCGACCAACTTGAATATCTCGCCCACAACAGCCTTCCTACAGTCGACATCTCCTGTTCTACGTGCTGCGGTGACTTCGTCGATGAACCATTCGAACGGCTTTTCTACTTGGTAATCCAAAGTTCTGTACACAGCAGTTATCTCTAATCCGTGTCGCAGATACCACTTCAGTAGCGGCGCGTACAGCAACGTCTTCTCTGTAGACAGAGTTCCCAATAGCTTCTTACCGTCTCCCCTGTTCCTACCTGTATTCTCTAGGTAATCCAACATGTGCTCTGGAACCTCTTCTTCTTTAACAACCCTGTTTGTGACCAGCTGCGACATCTACGAAAAGTGTTTTCGTAAAATGTTCGGCACCTCGATATCCACCTCGGCAAATCCGAACCACTTGGACTTCAAAATTCTTTGCCAGAATCTGTCCACGACCATCTGGTTTGTTGGTTCTCCAACGTGTCGGATGATCTCTTTACCGCAAGGCATCACTTTCAGAGTCGATAGGTACAGTGCGTTAGCGTCGTAACCGAGCACCACTCCGCATTTCTTATTTTTATCCGTGCGGATGCTAGATATTTAGATATTCCGGCTTCCGCGTATCTCGAACACACTATAGACGGTCCTCCGACAAGAGCTCCCTGTAGCATGTCGTAAGTTTCCTTTTCGGGTGCGTACAGTGGTGGACATTTTGCGTATGCGGCGGTGTTTTCCTTTGTTCTGTAGCTTTTCACATCCTCCTTGGTTCCTCGCAACAAATATTGCAGAGCCACACCGGGTAGCGTTACTGCGTCTTTAAGAATATCCACTCCTCTGTCTTTGTAAAAGTTACACATTTTTCCCAACGCTTCCAAGAACGGTGCGACGTCCAGGTTGTTGTAGTATCGCAGCAGTCCGCGAAAGTTTTCATGTTTTTCTCTTTGTAGATCGCGTTGCACGCTTCTAGCTCACTCTCTGTAATAAGGTATCCGCCTCGCACTTTGGAATACCAGTGTTCGATGGGTGGTAAACCATCGTAGTCCAACTTTTCTGGGTAGTCGAACCACTCGGGAAAAGAAAGGCTTGTGCATCGAGCAGTCGTATGCCTTGATCCACTTGTCGTAACTAGTTCCGGTTCCCGTGTACAGAGCAATGTCTAGAAACCTGAATTCCGGAGTGAACAGAAATATCGTCGTGTTTGTCTTCTTACCTACCTTAACTTTATCGGTTGTGTCAGCCAGTTTCCCAACGAGATGTTTCTTTATCAGGTGTATGTCGTATCTACTAGAGTTGAATCCCACCACGGGAACCTGTTCTATCCACCTCTTTATAGCTTTGACTTGTGTTTCCGGGAGTTTGTCCATATCAGTCGGCATGTACTTGCGGTGCACATCGTTTTTTATTTATTTTTTTCTCTGCTTTTCTCTGCTTTTCAACTCCCTCTCGCAAATGTGTATTGTCGTTCCTGAGAGACTGTCGCCTACTGAAACACTTTTCGGAACGTGGGCAACCTCGTACTCTAGGTCTCGAGTTTTTACCTCCCCTCCGTTGACGTCTAGGTAAGCTTCAAAGTCGTACACTATTTGGTGCGGGTACAACACTGTCTCCGGGATCGTCTGTTCTACTTGTGGATGATTTCGTGAATAATAGTCGCACTCCCAAATAACCACTAGTGTGTATCCGGCTGAGATTATTGCTGCGTCCCTATCAAGAGTTTTTTTTATACTTTTTACCCATGCGCCTTGTGTGGAGTGGACATCCGTGCCAGTGAAAACCCTGGAATTGGTACACGGTATTTGTCTCCCTGCAGTATCCGTCGACCGGAGCCCCTGCAACCCACCTTTCTCCTCCGTGTCCGCACCTGGCGGTGTGTATGTGATTGACTACTAAAGATGTTATCCAGTCTATCGACATTTTGCTGGCGTGCGATTTTGGGTAGAAGGCTTTTTCAAACGCGGACATTGGTTTGTCTATCATCTTACCTTTGCACACGACTACGGTCTCTCCCCTCATGCATGTTGCTGCGTGCCTCTTCATGTTGCTGGCGTTGGTGAATCTCTGTCTGCAGTCGTAGCAGCAGTAGAATTTTGTTAGATTCTTTATGTTTGTCATGAGGAACGCGTGGTTTTTGAACAATCATATCGTCATCTTCTTCTCTCCTACCTACTTGTAGTGTGATGGTGTCTTTCTCAAATACCACACTCATTCTTCCGTTGGCTCGTACACTTCTATTCCTACACTGAAACATTCCTCCACTTTCTTCATGTCCTCAAAAGGAACCGGTCCTCTCGCTGTTTTCTTGTTTCTCGTGAAATACTCGTTAGCCATTCTTCGTGCCTTATCACAACACCTTTCCGCTCGAACATCTTGCAAATGAATAGCTAGACATCTTAAAAGACACAAATCGTCGTTGTATTTATCTAACGCGTACATACCCTTCTTGTTCCTCAACCAATCCGGAAGAGGTCCTCCGGATGCTACTGTTGAGGCTAACCCTATGTCTTCCCTCCTATCACCTAAAATTAGTTTTACGAATACGTCTACCCACCGGACACACGTCCATTTCGTGTTTGGTCTGTCTACCTTATCCCGGTTCATACGAGTTTCTTCTTGTCTCTTCACCCATGTACATACCTCCTCGTAAGAACTCATCCATTGGCTACCTCCGAGGTGTTTGTGAAATATTATAGTTTTCGCTCTACTACGACTGTCTTTCTCCTCTATATGTGCTAGCTTGTAAGAAAAAGAGTATCTCCGATAGAAGTTGCTCGTCAGAATCGGAGCCAACTTGTCAACTATCCTTTCAGATATTGTCCCGTCTATGCCCTTACGAAAAGAAAGCTCTATGTTTCTCCTACCTTTCACCACCTGTTCCTTACTTTCGTCGTGGCTGCCTAATATCTTCTCACCTTTGTCGGCTATTGCGTTCACCAACTTTCGGTTCAACTTCGATACCTCTTTCTGTGGGGTCTTTCTCTGCGCGATAGCGTTGGCACGCAGACTCATAACACTCTCTTCCGCAAGTATATGCCCAACTGTATCAGCAGTGTCTATATTATTGAAGGCACCTCGCTTGTAGGCCCTGGTAAACATAGTCATGAAAGCTGTGTTTTTAGCCTCGTTCGAGAGTTTTGTCAACCCTGGAACTCTTAGGCGTTTACTGTATTTTAACCCTAGAGATGCGGCTTCTGCTCTCAATTTTTCAACTTGTGGCAGCATTTTCAAAGCTTGTTTTAAACCAAGGTTTACAAAGGGGTTCAACTCAATGTTTGAATAATTACTAGTTTTCGTTTCTTTAACTTGAAATTTTATTAATTTTGTCAACCCAGGAACTCTTATGCGTTTACTGTATGGAATGTTTAGATCGTCCGCTTGTTTTCGCAGTTGATCTCTAGTTATATGAAGCTTTTCTACACCGCTAATCAGTTGAGGCGGAATATTTTTCTCATCCACAACTTTTCTCATTTTTCTTCGTCCGAAGAAATTTCTCGCAGGCATATTTTTATACTTCCTATATGTTAGCAAATATACTTTTTTTTTAAATTATTAATTAATTAATTAATTAAATAATTAATTATCATGTTTTCTATATAATGATAGGGGGTGTTCAGTTTTAAATTATTAATTAATTAATTATTATGTTTTCTATAATAATAGGGGGTGTTTAGTTTTAAATTATTTATTAATGAATTATTTATTGTGTTTTCTATATAATAATTGGGGTGTTCAGTTTTAAATTATTAATTAATATTTTCATACTTCCTATATGTTAGCAAATAAACTTTTTTATATTACATGTATTTAATTAATTGGCTCTGACCAAATGGTATAAGAGATACAACTCTGACAAGGACTACCCGCTTTAGAAGTATACAGTTGTCTAACTTGGCTCCAACCAAATGACTGTCTGGTATAAGAGAGACAACTCTGACAAGGACGACCCACTTTAGAAAGTACACAGTTGTTTAAATTGGCTATGACGAAATGGTCTGGACTCTTATTCTATAGGTGGTCCGCACTTTTGTTTATTCAATTCATACACAAATTCGAGGGGTGTGGGACCGTAGATGGAGCGTAGGGGCACTGTGTAAGTTGGTGGTATCATTTTAACTCCCTATATACTACTAACCAATTACCACACATATCGCTATTCTCTGCTACTTTCATTTTTGTTTGTTGTTGTGGGACCTATTTTTCAATAAATTGCACACATTCTGCTCTGGGTATTCAGTAATTAAAATATATGTTTAATTATTATTAATAAAGATAATTCAATCTCTAGTGATCACTCTGGTGGAGGCGCAAGTTAGCGGCTGGAATTGACGCCGCCTCACGTGTTTCGACTTACAAAATAATCACTATGCCATAAACTATCTGACTTGTTTACTATAGTATTGTTGCCACGCATGAACATATGCTGATTTAGTGTGCTTACATATTTAGCCGTTATACTTTGTATCGTATTTATGCACCGGGACACTGCATGGGGTGAGCGTGTATTCCGTCAATACACAACCATGTGCATACCCTTTACCACTGGTGCTGCACTCCGCACCGACGTAAAATGTTTCACCTCGACAATGGAGTCGGGTTCCTGACGCGATGCCACTCAGCTCGACTTGGAGTTATCGCATAAACGCATTTTTCGTCTAGTAATCGACGCAAACTTCTTAAACTGTGTTTATGCAGTATCGTCTGCATGGAGCTGAATGGAGCTGAATTAGCCAGTAGTCTGGGGGCAATTGATCAGAATCCGGCACCTCATGTTAATTTTTCTTTGTTAGTGGTTTTGTATTTGTCTGGGATCCCACTTTCCGAAAAATCCGGGTGCCATGTTTTCGGACACATTCAAGGTAATTTCAAGGTCATTCGAAATCACGGTCAAAATCCTGGTATTTATGCCCTAAAACTGAGCAATTTGTCCATTTGATATATCAATCTCTTCGGTTGTATTCATCACAATAATGACAAATCAACGGCAAACAAGCAATCGAACATTAATTATCTAGGTCAAGTTCACAGAACTATATTGTCATGGTCACCGAATGAAAGCGGCAACGTTTTCTTCTTTGTAGTACTGATATAACAATATGATGTACACATATCGTTAAATTATTACCGTAGAAACTATATCTCTAGAGCTATGTAACATACTTTTCATTATTTCACTAGTCAAGACAAAAAGGGACTTATTTAGTTTCTTAGTTGTGGAGCTCATAATGGGCTAATACAGTAATGCACTCTGCTATGAATATAACATTGTCTTATAGTTCGTAGAGTAATTGCCATGAACGCGGCGGCACATCGTGTTCATTTTTCTTCTCGTGGTTGTTTTGTAACCTTATATGGTTCAGCTTTCAGACGAATTGCGGAGCATTTCTTTCCAATAAAGTTCAAGGTCATTTCAAAGTCGTTGAACATCAAGACAACTTTGATGCTACGGTATATACATGTACCTTTAAAACGGATGTATTAACACATTTGACATACACACATGTCGATATATATTTTGTGAAATGGAAAAGTAGTCACTAAATGGTCAATATCAAAGTAGCTCGCGAATGTTGATCCCGTTAAATTCAACAATCTAACTGCATGTTTAATGTTTCGTATTCTTTGTCATAATTCCGCATTTATTAATCTAAAGACATGCATTTTTAAAGCATTATATCTTCAGAAATGAGTTTATCTAATGTATTTATATTTACTTTTGTTGAATGACAGTTGATGAAGGTCATGACAAATTAAGAATAATATCGTAAAGTATTTATCAAATGAACACAAACAGGATACGTTAAATAACAGATCTGGAATGCCGAATGTGCCAATAGCAATACAGCATGATGGTCATCTTCTGAAGATATGTGTCAGGTTTTATTAATTAAAAAACTATTAACGCCAATGTATTATTAAATAATAATGCCAATGGCATACCTCATAACGTTTATATTTACTTATTGCTACTTATTTAGTTCTAATAAATGCAAATTCGAACGCATTTGATATGCCTCATTCAGAGTTATAGGGGATAGTTAATATGTGCGTGTGTCATGTCGCTACCCTTGTGCATTGCGCTAGAATTATGTTTTGTTGGGTTCCTTGGTCTCCTCTGTATCTTGTTTTCTAGTTTTGATAAGGTCACAGTCCGTTTAAAATCGAAAACCTAAACATACATAATTATAGTAATTTCCAATAAAGATAAAGACCATGTGGTCGAAAATTTAATAAAAAGAGGTGACTTTAATTTAATGTGTACATAAGTATATATCATTGTAATCAGCGTGTGTGGTAGTGTAGTATAATCGATATTATTTATTGGTGGGTCAGTGCTCATTTACTTCCATACATGACCCACACTGAGATAGGATTCATTTACTCCCGTAATATATAACCGTGTCTAATTCTCCGAGTAAAAGGATATGTACGAAATCCCGGTGGGAGGATGGAGTCAGTGTTAACCAGATACCATAATAGAGGATAGTATATATAGAGTCAGTTTCGTTCATGTAATGCTATATAATATTAATATGCTCAAGCATATGTAGGTAACTAACCTGGATTCTTTAGTTACAAATCGGACGATGAATGAACTTTCATTCTCACCACACAGCTTGTAGGACATTGAAGTTATTTATTAGTGCTGCTTTGACAAGACGTGAAATGAAAACGTACATGATATGATCTGGAATTGTACCCACAGACCAAGCACGCATGTTCAGAATTACATCTGTCGGTTCTTATCCAGCTCCGATTGTTTGTCAGCAATTCACGCACTTGTCTGTAAAATCCAGAATCCAATATTGTCGTAAGTTTAGCCCGCTATGTTAACGTGTGTACACAATGTACTTACTGTCTGTTCCACGTTTTTCTGCCGACGAACTTTTGGCTATTAAACATATTAAATCTAAAAAATATTTAAATGTAAGTAATTGTTGGTCAATAATAAAAAAACACCCTCCCTAAAAAATTTTGTTTGGTGAAATGCCATCAAATATTGATTTTATAGCGATTTTCCTACAGGAATTTAACATGGGATGAAAAGAGGAGGAAGCGCTAGGGGAGGAGTAAAAAAAGGAAAACTTTTGAAAATGACTCCGAAACCTGACTAGATAGCTTGGAAATGATGTAACTAAGAAAACAAAAGTTAGATTTTGAAAATCGGTCCACAAATAAAAAAAATAAATGTTTAGCCTCCATGTTAAATTCCCATAGGAAAATATTTTTTTTCGCAATAAAATCAATATTTGATGAAATTTCATCAAATATATATTTTTTAAGGGAGGGTGACTTTTTGGTTATTGGGGATTATTTGTCTATTTGTCTTTGTAAATTCAATTTGGCGTAAAGGAGTTTATCACGCCGCCAAAGATTATAAGTACAGACGATAACATTGTTCTAGTACATATTTCATATACTATTTATTAATTGTGTTTTTCATGCCCCGTCTGAGTGTTATCTGTAAGCTTCCGTTGTTTATTTGATCAAATTGATGGACAAATTTGTATCTGCTGACGTCACTACTAAGAGCATAATCTGTGATATCACTTTCATAATTTGATGTCATTTGCGGCTCGTGAATGTTTGGCCAGTGACCGATATTTTGACGAATGACAAATATTTGGGCTAACAACTACTATTGGTCAGTGACCAATTTCTGGTCCGTGACCAGTATTTGGGCAAACGACCATTATTTGGGGCTGAATGACCAATATTTGGGCTAGCGACCAATGTTTGGTCACTGTGACCATGCAATGCATGGGTATATAAGGCGAGCGAAATTTGCCATTCGGCACTCTGGCACAATAGGTCTTACAGATAACACATCCACAATAAAAACTCGTGCGAAAATGAGGTCTTGAGAATTAAATGTAAGATAATAATAAGCAAGAACAATTAATTATTTTAGTATAAATTGATACTGCCAGAGTCATTTGGACATTATTGCAAATATGTCAACAACGTCATTGATAAATGAGTGGTAAATTATATGCACCTCCAACCGCATGGTACATGATATGATCTGGAATTGTACCCACAGACCAAGCACGCATGTTCAGAATCACATCTGTCGGTTCTTATCCAGCTCCGATTGTTTGTCAGCAATTCACGCACTTGTCTGTAAAATCCAGAATCCAATATTGTCGTAAGTTTAGCCCGCTATGTTAACGTGTGTACACAATGTACTTACTGTCTGTTCCACGTTTTTCTGCCGACGAACTTTTGGCTATTAAACATATTAAATCTAAAAAATATTTAAATGTAAGTATTTGTTGGTCAATAATAAAAAAGCACCCTCCCTAAAAAAATTTGTTTGGTGAAATGCCATCAAATATTGATTTTATAGCGATTTTCCTACAGGAATTTAACATGGGATGAAAAGAGGAGGAAGCGCTGGGGGAGGAGTAAAAAAAGGAAAACTTTGGAAAATGACTCCGAAACCTGACTAGATAGCTTGGAAATGATGTAACTAAGAAAACAAAAGTTAGATTTTGAAAATCGGTCCACAAATAAAAAAAATCAATTTTTAGCCTCCATGTTAAATTCCCATAGGAAAATAGTTTTTTTCGCAATAAAATCAATATTTGATGGAATTTCATTAAATATATATTTTTTAAGGGAGGGTGACTTTTTGGTTATTGGGGATTATTTGTCTATTTGTCTTTGTAAATTCAATTTGGCGTAAAGGAGTTTATCACGCCGCCAAAGATTATAAGTACAGACGATAACATTGTTCTAGTACATATTTCATATACTATTTATTAATTGTGTTTTTCATGCCCCGTCTGAGTGTTATCTGTAAGCTTCCGTTGTTTATTTGATCAAATTGATGGACAAATTTGTATCTGCTGACGTCACTACTAAGAGCATAATCTGTGATATCACTTTCATAATTTGATGTCATTTGCGGCTCGTGAATGTTTGGCAAGTGACCGATATTTTGACGAATGACAAATATTTGGGCTAACAACTACTATTGGTCAGTGACCAATTTCTGGTCCGTGACCAGTATTTGGGCAAACGACCATTATTGGGGCTGAATGACCAATATTTGGGCTAGCGACCAATGTTTGGTCACTGTGACCATGCAATGCATGGGTATATAAGGCGAGCGAAATTTGCCATTCGGCACTCTGGCACAATAGGTCTTACAGATAACACATACACAATAAAAACTCGTGCGAAAATGAGGTCTTGAGAATTAAATGTAAGATAATAATAAGCAAGAACAATTAATTATTTTAGTATAAATTGATACTGCCAGAGTCATTTGGACATTATTGCAAATATGTCAACAACGTCATTGATAAATGAGTGGTAAATTATATGCACCTCCAACCGCATGGTGACATTTCGGTAACATTTGGATACTATCATAATAGACGGATAACATTGTCATGCAGTCATGACACTTACATTTATTTAACCAGCTTATTACCGTTCATTGCGGGTTTTATAAATATTCGTAAACAACGTGGTCTATCCACACGGACACTTATTTACGGTGTAAACTTACCACTCATTTGAACCGTCACTTGAAGTAGTGTAAACAAATTGTTAATGTTTAATTAACGCCTTCTACGTTCCCTGGACTGCCAGTCTGCTCGGCGCCCGTGTTTTGATACCGCGTTTATATGAGCGACAACTAAACCAGATCTGGCTGAAACAGGTTGCAGGCTACACACAAACTGATCGACATCTCAATGCCGACGCTACCACATTTGCCGGTCACCAGTCATCGGTAGCCCGCAACGCGTGTCTGATGATATGGGCACACATAGCGTACGCTTCGTCCGAGGAGAGGACAGGTTACCCTAAATAGCTGGTTAGGTACAGCGTAGCCTACAGCATACGGTGTACTGCAGCTGGTAACAACACGTACATCCTAGGTAGGGTATACACGGGGTTGTGATAATACGTACCACTACCGGCGCGTAACAATATCACCAACTTATCAAAATAACAACTTTTACATAAGATATTACAAGGACCCCTAGCTAACATATAGGTCAGTACTTTGACACAAAAGTCTCGGCAAATTTCGACAAATATCATATATATGTGTGGCACGAAAATGGTACACTAATTAAAGAGTTAACTTTCTTCATCATAGTGATATCAAATCATGCATTTATAATTTATAATATATAATATCTACCAACCATCTGCTGTGCCATCCGATTATGCGCAATAATCTCTTG
This sequence comes from Conchocele bisecta, assembly GCA_029237695.1. NCBI lineage: Eukaryota > Metazoa > Mollusca > Bivalvia > Lucinida > Thyasiridae > Conchocele > Conchocele bisecta. The sequence goes on along the minus strand of CM055268.1, from coordinate 15,419,887 downwards.
ATAGCAAATATGGCCAAGCCCACAATCAGCTCTGAATACAAAGCATTCTGGCATATGCTATTACTTATACAATACAAGCTCATAAATATACATTATATAGGGTTTACTGTCTTGCTATTGCGCATTTTATAGTTTTAACAATTTGACATTATTTTCCACGAGTAGAAAGTCTACATGGTTTACTGCACTTATAAATAAACATGCGATGATAGACAAACAACCCAATCTGGTGACTGGTGAGACAGCTTATCAATACCGCAAAGATTAAATTACTTAAAATAACCAGTATTTGTTTCAACTCGCAAACTGACTTCTAAATATAGCATAGGATACTAGTATGCAAATATCATTCTCCGAAATGTGTTCAACTTTTCTGAATGCAGTGCATGTATCAACTTCAGCTTAACACGAATTAGGCGAATAGTATAAGACATAAAATTGCCAAAGATCGGAAAAAAATAAGCAAAAGCTGAATTTTTCACTATAGGTCCAGAATATCATTAGGAGAAACATATCAAAACTCCCCATGAATCCCACTGGAGCTTAATCCAGAATTCAAGACGGCGTCCAAGATGGCTGTCATAATTGATTAAGCACATATTGACTATAATGATCACATTCACGCGTAATTTCACAGCATATCACTGAACAATGCATGTATAAACCTTTCAAATACTACTGAGTCGCTTATCCTTTCAAATATCCAAGGTGGCTGCCAAGATGGCTTACACAATAAGTAAATGTTGCATTTTCTTAACCAGTTTCTTTCTTTGATTTTTAATTATCTATGAACTACAATAATTACAATTAAATATTGAATAAATTACTATCTGAAATAATAAAGTGTCCAAGATGGCCGCCAAAACCTGCCACAATACGTTGTACAATGTGCATAACAGATGGCCGCAGACCGCATGTTGAGCCAGCCGAGGCTTTTGATAGTCCGAGGGTGTACTGATAGTCCCAAGGTCATAGCAGGGTGTTGTATTTTGTTTGGCTAACTAATTGTGTCGGACTTCAGCCAGACCTGTGTCAACGTAGCAAGCATCGGCACAATCGTATATTAACTTTTAGCGGTATACGGCGATAGTACATATGCGCTACCTAAAGCAAGTCAATGAGTGTATCTGCTATTGACAAGCCCTATAAAGTCGTTCCCTGGTCTACCAATAATAGTGAAATCATAACAGATTATTAGAAAAATACAGCCTGTCCACCCGACCACAGAAAGGGTTATAACACAACAAATAGGTGTGTAATAATTGTATACCAACAATCTGTATTAAGGAAATTAGATATTATAATTCATTGATAACATAAAACTGTCTATATATATGTAATGTGACTAAATTTAATAGTTGCCATACAACCAATATACATAGATATGCATTATCAACAATATAGAATTTTGGATCATAACAGGCTAATTATGGTATCATAACAGGTTGGTAAGTGTACCATGAGGTAAGCTTATATAGTTATAATTATGATACCAACAAATCAAAAGTGCATGGTTATATGGTAAAATGAAAAAATATGTATTATCGGCCAGTGTAATTGCCATGCTCTGTGCATTAATTATATATGGTTACCATAGTAACCACTCACAACACAGGTACAAAACAAACCGAAACCATCTCGCTGTCAATATCATATTTGTATGTAATATTATAATTATGCATATTATATTCTAACACCATCTAGTATTATGCATTGTGCACGAGTATAATGAACTATACATGTGCATACTCGCTCACCACCATAACCATAGATCCATACATGCATACTAGCGGATACATGTATATATAAACATATATATACAAATATATACACTCATAAACAACACACATAACAAATCCCCCTCTTGGAACATTGTCACTCTCCATATATAAGTACAACTATGAATAATATAGATCTGATGTGCAGGTGTTATTCCACTTATAAAATAAAAGGAATTAATTATAGGTTGTAATTGATCTATAAACCACTATGGTCAGTAAAAAATATATTATCTTTGAACTCAATGATTGGGGTTCTTATATGGAAGAACGGCCAACTCAGTGATGAAGTTCAAATTGGAAGACGGGGCTAATTCAATGATGGAGGTCTAAATGGAAGAAAGGGGCCTACTAAATGATGGAGTTTACAGTGAAAAAAGGGCCAACATAATGATGGTGTTCTCAGTAGAACAGGGCTAACACAGTGATTGAGATTCATCTCAATGATGGAGCTCTCAGTGGAAGAAGGGAGCCAACTTATTGATGAAGGTCTTAGTGGGAAAAAGAAGGCTATTCAATGTATGGAAAAAGGGTGCTAACTCAGTGATGGAGTTTTCGGTGGAATAAGGGGTCTACTCAGTGATGAAGGTCTCAGTGGAAGATAGGGGCTAACTTAATGATGGAGGTCTCAGTGGAAGATAGGGGCTAATTCAATGATGGAAGTTTCAGTTGGAATAAGGGGTCAACTCAACCATGGCGTTCTCAGTGGAAGAAGGTGCTTGACAAGGTGATGGTGTTCTTAGTAACTCAATGATATAGTTCACAGTGCAAGAAGGGGGCTAACCTAGTGAAATACGTGGCTAACTCAGTGATGGAGTTCTCAGTGGAAGTGAGGGGTCAACTCATACAATGATAGAGCTTCCAGGCTAGGGATATTTACATTATGTCATCTATGTTTCATCTTTTGATTTCTTTAAGCATGTCTACTAGTTACCAACCATACAAACACCTCATTAAAATACACAATATATATCGAGATGTGACAAAAAAATCCCCGAGTAAGGGTATACATTAAGACTGTTTGATTGTTGTCTAACATGTCACTGACCAAAAAGATATTGTATAGTTAGATCTTGTCAAAAATTGTTGAGTAATAGTAATCCTAGGGGATGTGTCTAGTAACACGGGTAGAGATAAGTCTTAGGGAATAAATAGCAATAGGGTTAGGTCAGCAGTCAAAATTAGGGATAAGCCTAAGGGGCTGAATAGCATTAGGGTTAGGACAGCAGTGAAAATTAGGGGATCTTATCAAAAACAGTTGAGTAATAATAATAATCCTAGGGATGTGTCTAGAAACACAGGTAGGGATAAGCCTAAGAGGATGACTATCACCCGGGTTAGGGTAGCAGTCAAAATTAGGGATAAGCCTTAGGGTATGAAAAGCGCTAGGGTTAGGTCAGCAGTCAAAATTAGGGGATCTTGTCAAAAATTGTTGAGTAATAATAATAATCCTAGGGATGTGTCAAGTAATATAGGTAGGTTTAGGTTAGCATTTAAAATTATGGGTAAGCCTTATGAGATGAAAAGCACTAGGGTAAGGTCAGCAATCAAAATTAGGGGATCTTAATTGTCAAAAAATGTTGAGTAATAGTAATAACTGTAGGGGATGTGTCTAGTAACACATGTATGGATAAGCCTTAGGGGTGAATAGTACTAGGGTTATGTCAACAGTCAAAATTAGGAGATGAATAGCTGTAGGGTTAGCTCAATAGTGAATATTGAATAAATAAACTAAACCACACAGTATAGTTTGCACCTATTTAGCGTCTATCATGTATAAACAATACCATTACAACATGGCTAAAAATTGTGTATAACAATGCATACAATAGTTACAATTGAAATTTTACAATATCACCCCTATTGACGTTATAATAAAAATAAACTGTTTAAAAAAATATATTTTAATTTTTATAAAATATATTAATTATTATAAAAAATATCAAGATTAATTCACAAATGAGAAATGTGTTATCTGAAACCTGCATCAAAAAGTAATAATATAAATCAATGCATATCCAGCTGATATATCATGTAGTGAGCCGGCTCATCCGGATCTACACTGTTAAACATTGTATTATACATAAGGTGGTGACATTGTAACATTCCTAATAATTTATATTGGTTGAATAGTCAGTAATATATGAAAATGATTATCTACATAACCCCAGATGAAAGTCATGACATATATCTAAAAAATAAAATAGATAAGGCCAAAGTAATATATACAGTAAGTATATAGCAATAATAAGCCATTAGAAATATTAGCAATATTAAAATTATTAACAAACTGAAGTAGTTTATTGAAAATAACTGTACATGTCAATGTTAACATATCTTTTATATGTAATAAACAGATCAATAATAGGCAATATAATAAAAATATTTATATGTGACCAACTGACTTCAATCTGTATGTACAATTTTGTTAAAAAATATGTGCTAATTTAAAAAACAATTATGTATACAAAAGATGTGCTGCTGTAAAAAGATTCCACCTGGAGCTAAGTAGTATCATAATAGTTCTTTGGAGTCTTTCTGTCACACCGGGAGTCATGCAGAATTCTATATCTAGTTACCTTGTAATTATCATAATATGTACCAATATTTGTAGCACATATGTACCAATATTTGTAACACATATATGATTTAGAATGCTCTTTATGTCCAGATCATATCTAAGGTATTATGTACAATGTGACAGATGGCCACAGACCGCAGGTTGAGCCAGCCGAGGCTTTTGATAGTCCGAGGGTGTACTGATAGTCCCAAGGTGTAGTGATCATAGCAGGGTGTATGCAAGTGGTTAAATTTATACGGTACTTAAAAGGTTAAATTAAAATTCACAAAACACGTTAAAGCAATGTAATTTGACATTGACATTGGTTAGGCAGGCCAATTGGATGAGCTGCAGGATGAAAGTATGGATGGTGAAAAAACAAAACGTTTGACATTCCCAGTAGACACGACCTAGCATTGCGTATAAGGTATTTAACAAAATTAAAAGATACTTTTGAGAAAACTATATAGGACGCAAATATGATTAGAGAAATATAAGTTATTTGACAACTTTAACTTATATTTCGGACTAACTCTAATATGGGTGACAACATCTGCTAATTAATATATTTCATTGTTCAGTAAAAAAAACTTTGTATACCTGTTCATAAATATCTTCCCTTTTACCGTATTCATTTTATATATGAATGCATTGTAAACATAATATATAAAAAATTCCTGTGAAATAAATGTATGCCTACATGCATTGTATCGTTGTTTATGATATTTCAGATGTTATATTTTCAGCTATATATATCTGATATATTATACTATTATGTTATTAATCAAACGTTAGGTAGCATGATCTTCTCAGATGGTTACGAGGGAGGTATTGCTTATAACGGTGCACGTTATGTATTATATATAATACAAATGGATTCACTTAAGGCAATCAATATATTATATTAGTACAAACCCTTTAGGATAACATACAACGGAACTTTCAAATACATATACGTGTGTAGCACACTATCAAGGTATCATTGCCTTGACATGTGATGTTTACAGCTGATGTTTAAAGAGTCACCTGCCTGTAGGAACAGTTTTATACTATCTGGCATTCTGTGGGCTGTTGGCTGGGAGACAGCTATTTTAAGGATGCAGTTCATCCTTACCAGAATCGCGATATCATGATTTGTCCCTCTTGTACGTTTTTGGTTGTCTTGTATGTGAGAGTTGAATCTGGATATCCCCATGGCAAGAGTAGTAAGATTAGTGTAATCCAATTACTTTTAGTTAGACTAAATAACTATTGTGTATTGAGGACCTGACACCATATCCGGCTATTCTAACTTGAGGGCTGAATATATATTTACTTGATGTAAATATACAGTTCTGATTTTGGTTTTCCCCTTTACAGATAATTTACAGGATTTGTCCCAGTTTACCGGTGTCTATAATGACGTTAGCTGTTGACAGGCCGTTAAACATTAATCAATCAATCTATCTTCCTAGCATTCTAGCAGTCCAAGAAATGTACCTTCATATTCGGGTTATAATTCAGATAGTGATAGGTACTTGTGATAGAAAGCAAAAGCTATTGTCATTTAGGGATGAGTCTTGTTAATGCACTGATGTGTTGTGTAAATGTTTCTGAGAATTTTGCTATTTTAGTAGCATATGCAAATTAGTTCTTCCAGTGATGGTATTATTTCCCAATTATTCGTTGGTGGATATTGAGCCTACTTACTAACACTATCTGTACCAGACCCAACACATGAATACATTCAATATGCCATATAGTACTTTTTGTCACATTATTATACAATAAAATAAAATATGTATTAAATGAATGGCTTAATTTAAATGATAGCGCAACATACAGCCAACACAATTGCTCATGACCGGTAATAACACATGGATTGTATGGATGCAGTTATGAACGTGATTATGCTTGATAATGCCTAAGAGAACTAACTCTGTCAACTTGGTACATGTTTCAAGCATACATAACAATAACATTTGTTTTAATACCACCCTGTGCTGATTTGCCGTATATAGATAGAAGTAATTTTGCGATATTTATCTAAATTTGGTGGCCATCTTGAATACCAGTTAACATAGAATAATAATAAATCAAACATGTATTAAATTTATTGCGTAGTTCAAATATCACCGTATAACCCATATAACACATTTAGATATAGTAAGTAGGCTTAATGCTATATATTGTAAAAACAGATTTACATCACTTTGTGACATTTCTCGCAATTTGGTGGCCATTTTAAATGTTGCATTACATATTATAATACATAAATTATGTATTAAATGTATTGTGTACGTAAAATGTCTCATAATAACCCAACAAATACATTCGAATATAGTTATTCCAAATATTCCACATGTTTGCTCAGTTTAGAGAGTTAAGAGATGTTGGCGGCTATCTTGGACATTTGGATTGAATTAATTCTCAAATTTGGATTAAAATATTTCGTTAGTTATATTCTGTCTATTTTGGTACATTTTATTCTTATTCGTTGAGCAGAATATTACGGAAAATATTCTGTCGTAGCTATGTGTACTATATTGTTCTATATACGGTATATTTTATTGATGAAAACTAATATATTTCATCACCTTTCATGAGGATCCTCACATTCAAAAGTGATATTGAGCTATACATGCAATTCATACAGCACATATAGATCTATGTATGATGTATTGTTAGATTGTTTGATACATGCAGTGCACACATGAAGTATCACTGGTCTATAGTTGGTAAATCGTTTATTTTGGCAATAATGATCGTAAACAGCTGAGCAAATCGATCCTTTCTATTACCGTAACTTGATATAGTACAGTCGAACATATTTTCACTGTAGCATCGTGAAATTGCTGGTATTATGATTTCACACAAATATACTTTCTGCTGCGCGTTAAGAAACATCATAAGTTAAATATATATTTCGGCTTCACTAGCTGAATTTCGATCATCGGTGAGCGGGCTGGTATTTTGTCTTTGTTGCTTACGCGTCACTATAACGGAGACCGGGAACCTTTCCCAGAGAGTGTCCCAGCTGTGAAAAGCGTGTCGATGCCCAACTTGGTAGAGTTTGGCTTTGTGTTTCAGACAGTCAACATAGCAGAGCGCCTTAGTTCACTTGGACAAAATCCATCGCCAGTAGTTCATGACTTTGAGTCGTTTAGACGAGCATTGCGTTTGTCAAACCTCGTTGAATGTTGAGGCCAGGAGCAGTGCTAAGCAGTGTAAAACCTTATTCCCAACTCCATTCACCCTGCTAGTCAGTTGGAGCCGCGCTCGGCGATAGGCTGATCTCTCTGTGTGTGAATAGCTGTATTTTCAGCGAATAGGCTGAGATATAGAACTGATAGTTTAGAGAAGGTTGCTGAGCTACATGCCCGGCTCATAGTCTGAAACCTAATACCAGAGTGTTGATAGCTCAGCGACGAGCTTCACTCCCAGCGTTAAGACTGCGAGCTAGTGGTATAATATTAATAGCTCAGAGACGGGCGACGAGTTGTTCTCTCAACTCATTATGTAATTATTGTTAAATTAATGTCTTGATTCTCGTAGTAAACCAATCATTGTAATAATAATTTCATCTGATCATTGGTAAACCAATTATATATTCTCAGCTGAAGCTGAGACCTTGTAGACCAGCCAGCATGGTAGTTGTTCGCCAGTTAGTTTAAAAGTGTTCAGCAGTAGTTAGCTGGACATGTGACGGGCTGGCTTAGAGGCAAGAGCCAGAAAATACGTTACACATGTATCACTACTAACTTAGTTTAGCATACATGTATTTATGGCAGTTTGCGGCGATTTTTAAATTTAAATATGGTATAACTATAACAAACACCATCACGACATTTATTATTCGATACTTTCAACTACGAATATAGGTATAGATACATGGAAGTATGCTTATACGTGTCTCACAGACAAGCCTATTTGAAAAAGTAGCTTTTTTGGCGGCCATTTTGGAAATATGGCGGCCCTGCATTGCAAAGACTTGTGTTTGTCTGCAACTATCATGAAGCATATCTATTATTCTCATCTTCTGAGCAATGCATACTGTTATCAGTTCAATGAGAACTACAAGTTATCCTATCCATATCATTATCCGGACACCAAACATGCATGAAGTTCAATGACCTTGATATGACCTTGAATGTAGAACAGCACCCGGATAATTTGGAAACATTATACATTCAAGTTTATAAAATCATCGGGTGACAAGAATTAATATGAGGTGCCGGATTCTTCTACATGTAGGTACATTTGCCCAGCGCCTATTTCGAGGTGAAATATTTTATTCCGACGCTAAGTGCATCATCAGTGATTTCAACCGACAGGAGGTTGGGGTCATGGCCCACAGGCCGAAGAAGTTGGCCTCAGACAGCTACCGAACGCTGCCAGCAATGCCAAACTGAAGGTGACGAAACTCGGGGTGACAGATGTAGTGGGATGCAAGACCAAAAAGCCGGAAACGGGCATTATTGCCTACCACGTGGACGACGATGCGATGAAGGAGAATGTTTACGAAACGGTGATTTATGGGAGTGACTCGATTGACGAAGATCGCGTAGATTTGCAAGGTTTGTATTATCAGGGTCAATGAGAAAATAGAGAATATCAGCCTAGTGTATGTTGATATTAAGCATAGCAGGCAATGCTATGAAACGTGTAGGAATACCGAGGCTCGCGGAGGCTCGCCGAGAAATGCATACCGCTTCCGATCCGTGTCTGATAAATTTGATAATAACAGACACTAGGCTGGTATTATATGTTGCAGGTAACGTTTTGTGCAAGTCCAAGGCAAATTATAAGATAGGTGTGCGTTGAAAAGAACGTGGTCTTGTTTACGTTGCGTTATTACACGTTAATCGGTAACGTCATGTGACACTGTTCGACCAATGAAACGCCTGTTTTCAATTCGTTAACCCGTATATAAATGGCCTTATACTAGTAGTTTGATTTTTGTTTAGCACAGTAAAGAAACAGGTAACAACGGGAAACCGATATTGTCGATATATATGCATTTGCTGAAATGTTTATTTTTGTCTTGAATGTTGTGTTTATTTTCATTTTGAATAAAAAAATAAAAAAATTAGTACCATTGTTTTTCCATCACTATCTTGGCCGCCATCTTGAATTCAAGATGACCACCATTATTGTTCATAATGCTGCATAGGTGTGGGTTTTTGTTAGCCAATTGTGTTATAATTATAGTTATATTTGTCAATTATACATGTTTTGATAGTCAATGGACACAGATATCAGAAACTAGTTTTTCTATGTTGTCCAATGCATAGAGAGCCGTCATCTTGGATTTTAAAATGGCCTCCCAATCTAAAATATATTTTACCCTATCATTGTTCACTTTTGTGACATAGAAATAATTTGTCATCACCATTCTACTTGATCCTATTTACAAATAGTTTGTTCTAAAATCCAGCAATGAGTGATGCTTATTGCATGGCAGTATGACCGCCAAGATAAGTATAATTTGCTTTTTTTTGTGAACAATCCAGTGTTTCTCTTCCTTAAATGCTACATATTTGTATATGACTACTAGCACAACACTGTTTATGTTATTGTCATTGTTATTTATGAACTATATTACTAACGTAACCAGCATATTCAATGTGGAATGCCTTAAATAATTAAAACAACGCCATATAAACAAATCTTTATTTAGTGTTACACCGTGTTCAAATGATGCACTTGAAAGAACATCAAAATTATATACGTGCCATCAATCAATAACGTGACGTAGTAACTCTAATTGGCAACATCACGTGCTTATCTCTGATAATCTACAAAGGCAGTAAAACCTTTTATACGAAATTAAAATATGCAAAAAGTAAAACCTACATGGAACATGCTTTTGTTTTATTTTTCATATACTTATGCGGTTGCAATGATCAGAATCGAGTAGTATGACCAAGGGGGTTAATGACGCACCTCCCCCTATGCCCGCCCCATCCCCTAGCGGGCCCCATCCCATTTCTACCGATGGAGAGCCCACCTCGCCCACCCAAGACACGCAGCCACAGACGGCATATTTGTTCGCTTGTTCTACCCCAATCGAGCTTCCTTCGGATGCCCCTGACGCGTCCGTCACCCCAAAAAAAAGAGCCCGGGGCGGCACACAACTCTCGCCGGTGCTCTCGATTTACGCGTACATGTCTCATACCAGATATCCGGACAATCAGTTCATCCGATAAATGAAAATACATGTTAATTGATCCGATTTTTCGGCAAATACATCTAAGTCACGCAGGTGCTTGCTCAATGGTTTCCATGCCAGTGTGAAGAATACATCGCCAAGGTGAACATTTTAGTAACATTTGTTGAAAACATTCACCAACAAGTTGTTTACACGTTATTTCTATGCAACAACCATTTGACGATGGAACTTGAGCAAAATTTATTTCATCACTAGTCGCGTTTACAATCACATGTAGTGTAAACATACCGCGTCAGGCTTCTTGCGTGTTTACCTGGGGTATCATGTTGCGGGCAGTAACTCTGTGAGTGCCTCATGTGTTATAGCAAACTGCTCGTCGCGGTTCCCGACTTTTCTCTCTCCAAATAATACTGGAGGGGGATTCCTACGGGACGACCGACTAAAATACATATGTACACGGTATGGCGTGTCGTCTTGAGATATATGACACGATCATGAGGTTGAGCTGACCAACTATTCCATGTCACAGCAAAACCCTTACTATTACGCGTAAACAAGTTCACTTGAAGTAATGTAATATTACTAATTACGAGTATGACTACAACGGGAATACATGCATCTGCTCCGCGGTTCTTACACCAACCACTCAGCGCCATTGTGACCATCATAAGTATGAGTACGCACCCAAAACCCATTATGTCTGCAGTTTTATGCTTGAAACTAGTGACTTATTTACTATTGAGTTATTTTTTCTGACCCACTTCCTTTCAATATATTGTGGAATGGACACTAACACAATTTCATAATCGCATAAGACTAACACCATGAAGTCGAACAACTCCTCACTATGTTGTTACATGTTTTCTTTTTTCAATAACTCTCATGTTGAGATTATTATTATCCCAACATATCTGGTGACTGCTGATTCGGGGGGCTCTGTTGTGTTGTTGTTGCATGCGTCTATGCTGCGGGGTGTCGATGTCTGTCGTGCTGCTGTCGTTGTGCCCCGGGCGGACTCGGGATAGTAAGTATACTGACCACATTTAAACCTAAGCTGACCTCCCCGAGATTGCCCTGGGCTCGCGGCGATAGTGGTGCGACAGGCGCGCGATGGCAATATAGACGGCTTTATCCGAAACCACTTATCTGGCTCATATTGACCACCATACTTCTTCGCGGAATAGCACAATCAACCGTAAATGTACTTAGCATAAAACACGCACTTGAATCTACCACAAACCTGTGTCGCTTGACACAATTAACAAACCATAGGTGTACACCAAACCAGATAAAACTCGAACGCAACAAAACATTTACACGTCAAACATTAGCCATATTTATATCGGTTACTGCCCTATCTATACTCGCATTCATCTTGCAGGGGACAACCTTAACATCACTTACTAAACTACTCCTCATTTTAGCAGGTGATATACATCCAAACACGGGACCAGCTCCAGATAATGACTCCTCCCTAAACGACTCAGCATCTTCATATTCCAAACTCATAAATAGTGGACTGAGCATAATGCACCTTAATATACAAAGCATAAAGCACAAAATCGACATATTAGAAGTAGAGGCTCAACCTTATGATATCTTAATATTCACCTAAACTTGGCTTACACCAGACACATTAAATACAGAACTGTGCATACCTAACTTTAATCCTCCTTTTCGGTGTGACAGAATAGGCAGAATTGGTGGCGGAGTAGCTATATACGTTCGGAATTCACTTTTATCTAAACAACGCAGCGATCTAAACTTAAACGGCATTGAATCAGTTTGGATCGAAGTAAACACTCACCAACGTAAACTATTAATTGGTGGCATATACAGGCCACCAGACTCGAATAATGCTCACTGGACGTTAATGGAAGAAAACATTGATCGTGCATTTAACGAAACGTGTGACAATATCCTGATAGCAGGCGATTTTAATATTAACACACTTAACTCAACATCTAACAAAATTAACAGGCTCATATCTTCGTATAATGCCGAGCAGTTAATTACTTCACCAACACACTACACGGAGCACTCATCATCCCTCATCGATCTAATGTTCATAAAACACACAGACCAGATTCTCACCAGCTTTGTCGCGGATCCATTTATACCAGATCTTGTCCGATTTCATTGCCCAATCGTTTGTGTAATGAAATTTAATAAGCCCAAAATATCAATCTATAAGAGACGAATTTGGCTTTATGACCGAGGATATTTTAACGCTTATAGAGATATACTAAAAAATCATAACTGGGCTAACTTAATTCAACCTAACGATATTGAAACAACGATAAAGTCATTAACCGATATAATTACTGATGCTGCATCCAAATCTATACCAAATAAACTTGTAACTATTAGACCTAATGATATCCCATGGTTTAATAATAGCTTACGCCGACTAATAAAAAAACGACATAGACTCCACAAAAAAGCAAAATCGTGTAAAACCGAAAGCGCCTGGGCCAACTTCAGAAAAATAAGAAACGAAGTGACAAGCCTCCTACGAAAGTGCAAATTAGAACATAAAAACAAATTGATAGAAACAATCAATACGAGTGACATTCTAGCAAAAACATGGTTTAAAATAGCCAAGCAACTAACAGACAAAGCCGGCTCATCCCCACAAATACCAATACTTATAGAAAATGGAACTGAAGCCAATTCTGACCTCGAAAAAACAGAGATGCTTAACGCCTACTTCTGTAAACAATCTTCTATTGATGACAGTAATCAAGTTTTACCACCTCTTACGTTACCCCAACACAACATATCTTCTATTCACATATCACAAAGAGATATATGTGACGCTATATCCCGTATCGACCCGTCCAAAGCATGTGGTTCCAGACCTTATAAGTCCTCGCCTATTGAGAGAAGGTGCAAACGAGCTTTCATCAACCTCCTTTTTCCTTTAATAAATTCCAATATATCAATCAACTCCTCGCAATTTCCATGTTCATGGAAACTAGCTAACGTCATCCCAATATTCAAAAAGAATGATCCTTCAAATCCACAAAAATTTATCGGCCTATATCACTCTTAAGCTGTATCGGGAAGCTCATGGAACGCTGTATCCATAAGTATCTATATAATTATATAGTTAATAATAATATTCTCACACCATTCCAATCGGGGTTCGTCAAAGGAGAACTCAACAGTAAACCAGTTACTATATGTATATCAATAGATATGTAAGGCTTTGGATGACGGCAAAGAAGTTCGTGCAGTTCTTTGTGATATATCGAAAGCTTTTGATAGGGTCTGGCACCGTGGGCCTTCTTTATAAGCTGTCTTCAGCAGGCATTACTGGCAATTTGCACCGATGGTTTACATCTTATCTATCTTCCAGGCAACAGAGAGTAGTTTACGCAAACTCTTCATCACACTGGTCCACTATTAATGCCGGCGTTCCTCAAGGGTCTATCCTAGGCCCACTCCTCTTTTTACTTTATATAAATGATATAGTTACGGAAATCAAATCGAATATTAGACTTTTTGCCGATGACACGAGCTTATACATCATAGTCGACGACCCGAACACCTCCGCCATTTCTCTTAACGATGACCTCAAAACAATTAATCAGTGGTCGCGAAACTGGATGGTCACGTTTAATCCATTAAAAACGGAAACAATGATATTTTCTCGAAAACAAAACAAACCGCAACACCCAGATCTTATCATGAACAATGTAACACTAAACCCCATTAGTGAACATACACACCTAGGTTTAACATTATCAGAAGATGGTAAATGGAAAACACACATTTCCCGCTGCATAAATAAAGCATGGCAACGAATTGGCATCCTACGTTCATTGAAATTCTTCCTAAATAGATCGGGTCTTGAACGTTTATACTTCTCATCCATTCGACCTCTCATAGAATACGGCGATGTCATTTGGGACAATTGCACTTGTGAACTGAAAAATGATTTGGACGCAATTCAAAATGAAGCCGCGCGAATAGTAACAGGAGCCACAAAACTATGCAGTATAGAAAATTTATATCGCGACTTAAAATGGGAAAACATAAGAAGAAGAAGAAAACATAAACTAATACAACTCTTTAAAATGAAAAATAATCTTACACCTAATTATCTACATACTCTTATACCGACTCAAGTACAAAATCGCTACGCCCTTCGCAACGCGGATGATATTCCACATATTCCTTGCCGCACTCAAATGTACAATAACTCATTTCTACCGTCTGCTATACGCGAATGGAACACATTACCGGCAGAAATTAGAAACTCACCTAGCCTATCCATCTTTAAGTATCGAATGAACAAAAATACATCTAAATCAACACAACTTTTTAACATAGGCAACAGGAGAGACCAAATATTGCACGCTCGCCTACGACTAGCTTGTAGCTCGCTCAACTACGACCTATACCGAAAATCAATAGTAGATTCCCCTTTATGTTCTTGTGGATCACACAAGAGACTGTAGACCACTACCTAACAGCATGCACAAACTATGAACTACAACGTCAACAATATTTAGCTGGGCTGGATTGTCCAGTCATTGCCGATAATCTTTTAAACGGAAATGAGCACCTTTCATTAGAGAAAAACAAACACGTGTTCCTACAAGTTCACAAATATATTACAGCAACTATGCGGTTCTAATCGTATTAACTATATTCATCATTATATATCAGACCAAAATGTATTGCTGGGAGGAGGGAATACTACGCATCGTCTTCATCATAAGTCGCGCCGGCAGCCCCGAGTAGTAAGACGCATGGTACAGTCAGTTAACAGAGGTTATCCGATCAGCTCTCACCATCAAAATCACCACTCCTTTCCTCTCTTTTTTATTTCATTATATTATCTTTGTTCCTTCTCTAACACTACGTTTATAAACAATATAATCAGTCAAATTTGTATATTGCAATGCGCACTACATATGATTTGTATGTTACACTGTCTTATATCTTGTAGGGAGATGAATTCATATAAGCTTCTAGCTTGTTTTCAAATCCTTGTATTTTGTTATGTAACATGTATATTGTACATTTGCCAATAAAATATTGTTTAAACTAACTCTACGTGTCCGAATGTTTTTTTTATTATTTATTTTCAACAATTTGGAGATAAAATCCCTATTTTATCGAATGAAAAACGTGTTTGTTCTCAATGCTGAGACGAAACATTGCCAACGTGGGCCCCTGTCCATACAATTCACAGACGGCCTGCATCTTTCGATGGTCAAGGAAACTAGGAAGAGGGTGCCGCACCTAGGTCACTCGCCGGATAGAGTGGATATACACAGCCTACAACATATCGCCATGCCAAACACGAAACTAGAAGAGAGAATAAGAATGTAAAGCCTTCGGATTAGAGGGGAGGGCCCAGAAGAGTTTGGCCGGCGTGGGTTAGAACCTCCCCTAAACATATTATTTTTTTATTTTTAATTTTACTTTTCACTGTCAGTGGAACATATCTAAACCGGGCACCCAAACAATTGACTGGATTTTTTATTATTTCCGAGTTATATCCGGGCCACCTTTCATGTTGTCCATTTTTTTACTCTACCAGTGGGACATATCTAAGCCGGGCACCCAAATTGGGCTGGCCACAGCAGACGACAATGTTCGTCTCCCGCGTAGTGAGACAAGATTACATACGATAAGGTTTCACTTCCTGATACACACACCTTTAGCGTAAATATGGTCACCCAACTGTGATAAAGTAAAATGAAAGCACTGAAAGTACTGCAATAATAGCGCAAATACTTTTTATTTGTCCGTGCTACGACGGCTATGCGGTCGTGCTTTTTGCTCTGGGCCTCGAGGCGCCGTCCTATCAAACGGCCCGCCATACAAAGCTGTCCAGTCCCGGCCGCCACCGCGTTCAAGGCCACTGAAAACTGGCGCGGTTAACACGGTCGATAATAATGAAACGCTCCCCACGCCACTCACAACCGACGTCGATGCGAGCGCCGTGTCGATACCGTCAACCGCATTCGTGGCCCGTCCATATTTTTTTGTCTAGGCCAGCGCGGGCAGTCTCTTCATGCAGAAGAAGACTCTAGAGCTCCACGATCCGATTAAGCCGGAACGCCGTAGGTTCATCCACGCCCATCTCGCCTGCGGTAAACGGCAGATCGGGATATAGTTTGCGGTCCGTCATAAATCGAGCTCGATTAATAATTTCACAACGGTGGAAGAGCTCGCTGGGTCGGCGGTCTTGGTGACAAAGTTTATAACACTCCCCGCTGGAATTTTAATTGGTGTGGCGTTGGATAATGCAAATGCCAACCCATGCGTTTTATGTTTGATAACGCAATAGTTCTGTTCTATCCCGTTCAGCACCAGGTTCACACGAACTTCGCCCGTAGCATGTCCCTTGAAGTTCACTGAACATATCGAAATTCGGAAGAACCGTGCCGGATACCGCCGTGGTGTATCCCGTATATATGTTGCTCGAGTTGGCGCCCCGCTCCTCAGCCCAAATTGTAATAATCGGCTTTTTAATGAGATGAGCGTTACAGACGGTGTGGGCCGCTCCTCTGTACTGCCCGGTGATGTGGCAGTGGTCCCGGACAGAGTCTCCACTAAGCGGTTTCTCACACACATGGCAGGTCGTGGCTATGCTGTAAGCTCGCCAGTCCTCTAGGGTCGCCATCCGCATGGCTTTGGGGCTGGCCAGTACCGCCTTAATTTTGCCCTCTTCTTCCTTCGTTACACCCTCTGTATTCCACTGGCGGCTCCGTGTAGCCATCGCAGCGGACGACCATATATCAGTAGCTGCAGGCCTCGTGATGCTGAGTCCTTTGGGTATTACTTTTTGCGGGGTCGAGCTTTGGCCCTCGATCTTTATGGTGAGGGCCTCGAAGTCGGTGTAGATGACGAAGGGGGCTGGGAGGTGCTTGTGGTGGTTCTGAAAGCTCAGCATGTTCTTCCCCTCTCCGGGCATCTCCACCCTCACCGCCGTTTGTCCAATCCCGCGGCACTCGGGCTTGTGGGCCTCCAGCAAGTCTTCCATTGAGTAGGCGTGGAGGCAGGGCTCGCAGAAGTGTTTACGCTCCCGGTGCTTGCTCTGATCGTAGAGAATACGGTTGATGTCCTTGATCCACGTGTAGTGCAAATTGTCGACCTTCTCAATCAACTTCAAGTTTATTCTGCATGCTGCTTACTGAGGCTGTGGACTATGAGCCCATTATCTCAACAGAATACGTTGATCGCCAGGTCATTCTGTTTTCTACCTTCTCGATCTGAGAGATGGGTGTGAGGGCGTCGAGCACTGCGAAATCGAGGCCGTCTTCCGTTGGATACTTGGAAGGCCTATGTGGGTCCTTAGCCGCTTGAAAGAGAGCAGACCGTAGATACCATCGTAGGCAGTGATCATCCCTGTTCCGCACGTTGACCACCGCCTTCTTGTGCCCGCTGGTATTGGTATGTAGGAGCCACCCATCAGATGGTGGTATCGGGCGATATCCAGCCAAACTGTATGCACTCTGTCGACCACCCACCCTGGGTCTCTTTTTCGAGCGTCTCCATGATACTAGGGAAGACCTTGTATAGTGCCTCTTTGATCTCATGAGCCTTCAGGACAGCTTATTGTTTATGGCGGAGCACAGGGTATGTGTACTCCTCACTACCATCACGTGTGTACTCCTCACTACCATCAGGGCTGTCATTGCAGAGCTGGATCTTAAGAGCAAGCAGGAAGTTGTCCCCGTTGAAGCCAGGAACTCTTCTTCGTGTTTCTGGCATATCTGGGGGGCGAACAACCTCCAGGAAGTGGATCAAACACCTCGGTAATGGCCTTGCGTTTCCTCTGGACGCTCGTCAGAGGTTTCGGGGAAGGTCGGTAGCTGCTTGCAGCGGCTGTAAACAATGTATTTTTGCCGCTTCCGGGAAGGGCTCGGGCAGGAAGGTTCTGCACAAAGGATGGAGTGACTTGGGTGCCTGAATTTCTGCGAGCAGTTGGTCTATGTATTCTTCCATGTTTTTTCTAAAGCAGGTGTTATTCTCTAAATGGAAGTGCAGTACGTGTCAGAGCCCTCTGCTCTCAGTTTGGTGCGGACAGATTACCTGCCAAAAGCCCGACTCATGAAGATCCCGCTCCACACCCTTCTGCCACAAGACATACAAGGTACATTAATCCAGTTGCCCTTCCGAATCTTGCAGTATTCCTTGATGCAGCTCTTCCCACAGAGTTCCGTTTCGCCGACTTTCCTCCAAGCGAAATTGTTATGACCATTCATTTGCACTATTCATTATATTCCGCTATTCAACGATATTTATGTGTATTTCCCCATGTTGCATGTGATATACTGTAATGGGATGTAATAAAGATACCCCGGAGGATTTTTATGGAAGAGTACAGTCTCATTGGTTTCTATATTCCGAAGGCGATACGAGTAAGAATAGCGTCCGATCGAATCTTGTCTATTATTCTATTCGTGATAGTTTTATTTACCTCGCGATAGAAAGTACAGACCATTGTCCTCTTTCCCTTCTTCACACCTTATCGAGTTCCATCCATCTCCTTTCTTTTATTCGGGCGATTACCGAGAATGGGCTGCATCAGGAGACGGGTGATTATTTGTTGGGTATAGAGGTTCAGGGCGCACACGCGGATTCTCGGGAACCTTCTACGCGTAAGCTGTAGCACGCAGGCTAGCTGTCGTTTCTTCTCTAAGTTTCTTCTCTAAGGTTTTAACCGCGCGGATAACCCGTTCTGCGGCGGAGGTGATCGCCCTTGCCTTACTTATCTATTTTAAGGGCTTACAAAAAAACTATTTGCAAAATATATCCCCCTAGAGTGGCATGGCGATCAGAAATACCCCAACCATCCCAAGAGTAATAATCAAGAGCTCGCGATCTTTCTGGTCTTCGCTCGGAAACTAATATTCGGAGAGCACGGGTTCGGGTTGCTCGACGCCGAAGGCTAGCCCTTATCAGGAAAAACCCTCGCATACTCTTCCATCGCCTCGTCCACGTTTTGGAATGTCTTCACGGCGTGACCTTGTCTCCGAAGTTCCTCGTTTATCCAGTAGAGCCTTTGACGAGCGATTCGCTCCAACGGGCGCGGCATTGAGCTGTTCGACCGCGACGTCGTGGCACTTACGTTCCTGATCGGCATCCGAACTCCGCAATTTCTGGAATAGGACGTGTGAGCCTCAGGAGGCCAGGGCATTGACGACCGCCCCGCCTACAAGCATTGCGACTGTGGCCATTGTTATTTAGTAGGTTGAAGCAACAAAGTTAACTTATTTGAAGATATCTGCCGGTAAAATTCCTTATTTACCAAGGAGGTCTCGTGTGATTGTTGCGAGTCCAATGTCGAGGGAGACCATCGCAATATCATAACCATTGAAGTCCAACTTGGGAGTGGCTCCTTTGAAAATAATCTTACTCAGCCTTGTATAGCCGATCGCTAGCCCCGTGATCACAGCGGAATGAAGCCGAATTCTCGAGCATCTTTCCATCGGCAGTAGACAGCGCTAACGACCCACGCGCTTATCCAACGAGCTTCAGCTCGCTGTTCCTGTGGAGCTTCCGGTTCCGCAGGAACAACAACATCCGATTGTTCCACAGGAATTAGAACTTCCAGCGATCGCTTGGCTTCTCTCAGCTCCGTCAAGACATTTTTTCCGCGCTGCCGCCGACGCTTTGCCAGCAACGACCTTTTTTGGGTTCTTATGCCGTTCATACGGAACCTCCTGTTCCGTCGGAGCTGTCACAATTTCTTTCGTATTCATCATCTATGCTGCGTGGGCAAGTATGTCCAAAATAACAGTGTTTAGCGGTTGTTAGTATCGCGGTCAATGGTGTTAAATACATTCCGAGTCCGTGATAAATTTCGCAGCAGGCCGTGTTCAGCGCCGCGTTAACGAACGGATCCGCTTCCAGTTCAGACACCAATACAGGCTGATTCTCCAGCGGTATATGTAGGAACATGCCGGCCACCACAGTATATAGTCGAATAGCCGCGCTTCCTTCCCAACGTTGTCGTCATTATAGCCCCTAGCCTCGATTCATATATGGCATACTGGGTTTCGATTTTGACGGCTGTCATATTGTCAACCTGGTGAGCCGTGAGACTCCGACCGAGGAATTTTCCGGATTGACCTCCCGTAGCCAGCGCCGCGAGCCTTCGACGTTCCCGTTCCAGTGTCGGAGAAGCGGGAACTGCCGGTTCCGAAGGAACGGCTGGCGCTTCATTTTCTAGAAGTTTATTCGTAATTCGTCAATCTTTTTGAAAACAACATGAATTATGCCCACCCAACTCTAATATATTGCATCGCGAGCCAGCCGAAAATAATGCACTGCGCGGTGAAGTAACATAATTATCCTGACGCAGCATGCTGCTTCCAACATGTTTAACATTTGTTGAGCAGTTGTTTAGCACTTTTTTAGCACGTGAAAACATGTCGGCTGATCAGTTTTTAATAGTGCGACAGGATATTTGGACTTCGCTAGCATGCGCCGTACTGCGGCTCGCTCCTCCGAGTTGGGATAACGTCGTTCTCTCGAAGTGTGTTTTCAACAGAGTCTCGGTCTTTACAGTGAAAGATGGAAGTCCAGCGAGTCTGCTCGCGCAGATCCTTGAGGACGGACTTACATATTTGAGTCAAAACCCAAACGCTTTTCTCCGCGCCTCTCCCCGAAAACGCGAGCTCCGCGAGCATATCCCGGTTCCGTGTCAATGCTGCTTTTGCTGAACAGTCATCGTTGACGTATAATGTACGCTTCCCCTAAAACAACTTGTAGAAATCTTATCCCCCGGATTTATTTTGTAGACCTCCGGCTCGAGCCATACCCATTCGTGGTCGTGATAAGTTTTGTTCCACTTGATTGTGGGACATAGCATTACTATGTCTTAAAAGATTCCTCTGCATGGACATTCGAGTAGGTCGAGGACAAACACCGTTTGTCCGTACCCAATCTGTCCGCAGATAATCGCCGAGCGTGGTTGCGTATCAAAAACGACGTTTAGCCTCGCCGATACACTGCCGAGATGAATCGTCCATGTTCTATGTTGAGTTGCGCGTCCGTAATGATATAGAGATACACGTTCAAAGCTCCGGCTCCATCCACATATTTGGTGATCTGGATCGTCACACCCTCACTCGCATTCTCGACACGTCCGCCGGGTCCGTGGAGCTGGTCATCATCCGTATAATGGAGGTCGAACCACAACGAATACTTGTCTGTCAAATAATGTGCCAGAGAGACGTCCACGAGTCCCAAATCTTTGGCGACGGCGGCAACTTCTGGGGCGCGCTTAGGCCCTGAGGCGAACATCTTCTTTGCTTCGTACCACTGCAGGTATGCGCGCAGGCCCTGGCTGTACAGCTGATTCTGATTTGGCATTTCGACCACGGGTGGTGTCAATGCCCTGATACGCGGCGTTCGTGTGTGTACGGTCGAATACATGACCAAAACATTCTCACCGCCAAAGACCTACAAATAATTGCTTCCAATGGACTTGCGGGCCGCGCTAGCGCCTTAATTTCGAAGATCAATGGGCTTGCGACATTCAATGTCGAGAACGGGTGGACCGTAGCCGTGACAACTGGACTCGCGTCCCTGCTCGGTTTCGTGAAGACGTTCTCAGATAACAACGCCAGGTTAAACCTGAGATCTATATGGGAGACCGGCCCGTGAATTTCGCGTTCACGAAACATCTTCACATTCAGGTGAAGCAGCTCAGTACATCCGAGAACGTGGTAGACGGGGCTCCGAGCAGATTATTAAAAATTGTGCCTGCTGGTGACAGTTTCTTCTGGGATACGGTGAATATCGACTTCCCTCACCCGGAGATGAAGCGCCTTGAGTCGGGGATCGTGCACGAATGGGAGGTATCGATCCTCGATGATACTGGACGTAAATTGGACAATCGCGATTTACCGATCTCGGTCGTACTTGAGATTATATAATTATAGAGTAATTATGAATGTATACGGCTCTGGCACATACGTCTCCGAAGAAACGTCCGGCGGAGATGACAGGACCCTCCGGGCAGAACTGGCGACCACCCGGGCAGAACTTGTGGCAAGCAGGGCGAGGCGCCCGATAATAGTGGTTTGGGCTGAAGAGCGGGGGAATCTCACCGAGGGGGCATACGAGTTCTCTTTCGGTGCGAACACAAATCACCGTCAACTCGGATTCGTTATGCCCGTGTCTGGAAGAGTTTTCCGAATGTCGCTTTGCTCCGTAAAATATAGAGGCCAGGGCACCGACGAGGTTACGGTGAATCTGGTTATTAACGGGGAAGAACAGAACGCCGGAGTGACTAAGAAAAAAGGAGCCCGAACCACATTCGACATTTTCGATACTCCAATTGAAGTCTCCGCGGGTTCATGTATTAACTTCGTTACACAAAACGGGTGAAGCTGCGGCCGCATCAAATGTTTAATCGAGCTCGATATATAATGGACAATAAACTGTATCCCACCCTGACGGCGTCAGCGCCGGCTCCAATATCTTTTAGAATGAACATGATCGTTGACATTCAATCTCTACTCCTTCAAGAGGAAACGACACGCGTGGCACTGGCCACAACTATAGACGCGCGGTGAATACGATCGACGGTGTTAATGCCGCTTAGGAATCGATTTCGTTCGCGAGCGGTATCACGAGCGTATCCCTTTTCTCGACGCTCGTGGCGGCACCGGTCGCTGCCGGGTTGAGTGCAGTCGCGGCTGGTGCTGAATTTGTTTGCGTTACCAGCCGACTGATAACTACATATAGGCGTCTAGACAGACGGCGCAAAAAGCACGACCGCATCTCCAGGCTAGCGCGGGCGAAGAAAAACAGCATATACTCTTCAGTGAGCAAAGCGCTCGCTGACAATGAAATCTCGGACGACGAGTTCCAAACTATCAGCGCCGAATGGACCCGATATCAAGAACTGAAATCCGACATTCGGGCAAAGGCCACCGGTGCCTGATCGATGAATAACGTACTCTCGAACGGCGACGTAAACAAAATAGTAATGGACGGACGAGCCGAAGAAAGGAGAAATATTCTCGAGTGTCTAGGGACCTAGTATGCATGTTCGCGTGTCTTCGCGGATATCCCGCCGCCATACAGAGCCACTCGCCCCCATTCAACGAGTGTACCCCCACCAGCCACCATACGTTTTGTTGAAACCACTTGCGAAAGTATAAACCTCGCGTGTGTGCTCACTGAAGCATCGTATACCAGCAAAACTGCTCTGTGGGACTATTCTCGCAGATGGGCGTACTTCTTTTCGAGCTCCTCTAATACTCGTCTGAAAAACTTGCGGTCTCGTTTTTCTCTGTTTATCATGCTATGCCTGACACGACAGGCGCCACAAGAAGGATATAGCGCCGGCTCAGACCCAATTCCGATTCCGCAATTCCGACTCTAATTGTGCATTGTATGCTTACGGATAAGTGGCTAGGATTGTTCATTCTAAACGTCGAGAACGAGTATTAAGCAGTGTTCACTATATATTGGATGACCCTCGTATAACCGCATAATGTATGTAATAGCCTTCATATCCGCCAGCGGTCCACATTTGAACGAGTCAGCTAATGCCAACCACAAATGAAGTGCAATAAAACCTCAATTGCAATGGATATTATTCCGGTAGTTGTATCGGCAATTTATCAGGGACCTGTTGAATTTGTGTTATAGTTGTCTATAATAATATAATGACAAGTTTGTATTTATCATTCAACGTAACTGCTACATTGCAAACATAAAACCATTGCGT
Organism: Conchocele bisecta; assembly: GCA_029237695.1. NCBI lineage: Eukaryota > Metazoa > Mollusca > Bivalvia > Lucinida > Thyasiridae > Conchocele > Conchocele bisecta. The sequence goes on along the minus strand of CM055268.1, from coordinate 15,395,681 downwards.
GACAGTTCAGTCTCTGACGCAAAGTAACAACGGCAATACTACACAGCCTCACTCGCAATGCATATTTATGTTGGTGGTCGTATTCTGAGATTATCATGGACCTATTGACTTCGTCTTTTAATTGAGACACGCCATGTTTAACGAAATGTGCATTTCATAATGTGTTTTTCATTGTTCTATCCTAGTCCGATGCCAAGCACCAATACCTCACATGTATGCTGGTCCATACGCTTATAATTGGAATAAGGTCTTAAATCCAAGTGTACGATGGCTGCAGCAAACAGCCAATGGATATGTAAGCAGAGAGGTCACGTGACTTTATTGTGGGATTATCAGCCATGTATACTGTGGGAAAGTATTATAGAGGGAGATTCTGGTTTTTAGAAGGCAATCGGTTTAGACGTATTTTGCTGTCGAGTTGTCACTGTATGAACATGTATTGCATATATTAACACATATTTACACTGTCCTTGGATTCGCAATGGAAACGCCCATTCAACGTATTGCGTCCATATCGCAGTACATTGCATTAGCCGCACGTGACGTCGCGCGACGTTGTTGATTCGTTAAAGTTTGATTGACGGCATTAGATTACATGACGTTCACTATCGTTGTCAATAACGTCATGCTATTGACCGGCAACGCGGCAAAACGAAGTAAAACAATAAGATTCCTGCCATATATGATTATTTACATGTTTGAAACTATCCGAAAATGCAGTGTAAATATAAGTAACAATACCATGGGCAGTTGCGTTTACTGTATTGTGAACAACATACGGTCTCTTCGGACTCCACGCACTTTAAACAGACAAACTGCTGTTCATAATACAGTAAACGCAACAGCCCATTGTTTTATTCCTCAATTAAAGTATTTGCGGTTCATGACTATAAGCCATGGTGAATCACATGTAATTTTGTACCTAAGAACATGTGCGATATTTCATGAAAATTATTTACTCAATTTACGATATGTTCCATAAATGACCCAGAAGGTCGACAACATGTTTCTATATATAATACCGCATATGCTGTGGAAATTTCGTCATCTTTCGACGTCATTTAAAGAAGATATCACAGTTGCTGTAAATATATTTCATGAAAAATCGCACATGTTCTTATGTACGATTTATTTGTATTGTTAATGTTTTATTTTTAAGCATTGTATTGTTATTAATATATACATTGATGCTACATTAATAAACAACAAATATATCTACAATATCTACAAAATCCCATGGAGTGTCTCATTATTGTCTTTGCCAATGCAGGCAATGTACACACGGCCATAGACGAGGTGCGGGGCCGACTGGTCGTGCACGCCACGGTGCCCCGTGACGGGGAATACGCCCTCGTGCTCCATGTCGGGGGTCGGCACGGGAACGCCAAGCCGGACATGAGGGCCGTGTGCACATACCTACTCAACACCGAAACCAGCACGGACGATGGTAGGTGTCACTGTATGTTAGAGCATACCAACTAGTTATGCTGCACATTGGTGTTAAAACACCCCAACATGGTCCTCAAGTGGAATTGGGTAGCATTGGATCTGTAAACTATCATATCATGTCTCTATACCGTTGTTTACTTTTCTTTATTATTAACTTGATATATGTCCTTTTCTTTTATTGTGCTATAGTATTTGACCATAGTGCTATGTCTAGAAACACTGGCGCTGCATCCCGCCAGCGTAAAATGTTTCACGTCGAAATAGGGGCCGCCGGAGTTCCCATTCAGTTGCATGCAGAGGATTTTGCATACACATATTTCCTCTAGTATGCAAACTTCAATGGTGCTGAGAATGATTTATATATGCTTACTTTCAATCCAATCCCAGTTGTATCTGTATTATGCTACTACATGTATTGTTGCCATACTTGTAAATTACAGTGAAACCTCTTTAAACCGGACAACAATAGCACATATGTGATATTATATTTGATAAGATTATTGGTCATTTATCTCAGGTAATAATGTCTGTTCGTGATTGAATAACACACAGCTATGGCTCAGCATGATCAAATGCCTGATTTACAGTGAAACCTCTCTATGTCCGATTTAGAGAGGTTTAACGCGTCAGTGTAAAATGTTTCACGTCGAAATACTCGCTGGATACGTGGCGAATTCACCTACATGAAGAAGATAAACATAAACGAACACACATTTTTGAGTAGTAACTGTTAGCGCCGGTTACTAGACGAACATTCGTTCATGCGTTAACTCTACGTAGTGCTGAGTGACATCTATTCAGGAAATCGGTGCAACATCCTTGTATTCGAGAGGTCCCAGGTTTGAATCGCGAACAGGACTACGCACAGTTAGCCCTTCTTAAGCTATCGAACTAGAAAATAAACTGCATGCACTGGTAGCATCAGCGATCTACAGGGGTACATATGCCAACTCTGGCTGTGGCTGCACAAATGGGGATATAGCTTTAGTCCATGTACGTACGTGCGTACGTACGTACGTACGTTAGTAACACCTTTCATTTTTTAATAACTCATGAACCGCTTCACCGACTTTTTTATTTGGCCACAATGTGTGTCTAGATATGTTGCTTTGTTTTGCATACGACCCACGTCCGACCGCCCAAGGTGAAGGTCACTGAGGACTTATGTTCACCTTGTTTGTAAGGCAAACATGTTAAAGTTTGTTTGTGGTTTTTTTCAATATCTCATGAACCGCTTCAAAGATTTTGATAATATTTGGCCTCAATGTGTGTCTGAGAATGCTGCTTTGTTGTACATATGATCCACGTTCGACCGCCCAAGGTCAAGGTCAATGAGGACTTGATTTTGAGTATTAAGACTGCGAGGGATTAGCTTCGTTTAACGATGCCAGTTTTTGTTGGGTTTGCGATTTGGGTTTGCGATCGGTGTAGATCTAGATCATCCTGTGCATCCGCACAGTCTGATCAAGATCTAACCAGCAATATAGATCGTTATCAGGCAACATGAGTGTGTTATTTGATCAGGAGCTAACTTGTCACAAATACCGCGAGTCCCATTACTCACGTCACAGCCACTTGCTTGTTTTGTTCATCAATTGGATGCCCGAATGTTATGGTTTTCATTAAGTCTTGTATCGCATACACTTTCAGAAATATACGAAAAGATGTTGAAGAAGAAGAAGATGGAAGTCGTGAAACAACAGAAACGGAATCAGCGGGAAGAACGAAAGTCAAAACTGGAAGATGAGATAGAAGCTCTGAGACAGGAATTAACTGCTCTTGGAGAAGGTAGACGCGAATTTTATCAACCGTGGCGATGGTGTATTTACTCTCACATATTTGAGACACGCTATGTAATTTTGTACCTTCGAACATTTACATAATTTCATTAAATACGTTTACAATAAATACAATATTTTTCATAAATAATGTCAAAAGTAGACAAAACAGTGTACGCTGAAATTGTGTCAACTTTTGTCGCCATTTACGGAAAATATTGTAAATTTTGTAAACGTATTTCATGAAATTACGCAGATGCCAGAAGGTACAAAATCACATGGCGTGTCTCATAGACACAGGGAACTGATTGGGATTGTCAATTTGCTCTCATATATACCGCATATACCAGTTTGCGTGGCCTCGTGGATAAGGCATAAGCAGGGGCATAAGCAGAGGCGTAGCTAGCCAATTTGAATCTGCAGGCCCGGTTGACGACTTCGAGCACCGTTGTTGCGAGTATGCAGCAATATTTCATATCACGTACCTACGTTCGCTCAATATAGCAATTCGTTCCCACGAAATAACAATTCGTTCCCACGGGAACGAATTGTTAGTTCGTAGAAACGAATTGTTATATCGTGGGAACGAATTGTTAATTGGAGGGAACAAATATTTCAATTTAGTGAACGAATTGTCATTTCGTGGGAACGAATTGTTATTTCGAGGGAACGAATTGTTATATCGTGGGAACGAATTGTTAATTCGAGGGAACGAATTGCTAAATTGAGGGAACGAATTGTTATTTCGTGCTAACGAATTAATGTGCAGCGCTATATTTAGAACTGATTGTACGCCTTGTTGGTATCAGTGCACGAGACGCAAAGCATATTACCGCCCATACACGCGTTGACTTCATGTCACACCGCCAATCACATACTAGTATTATTACAAGTATCTGCACTATGATGCTATGTTGACCCTGTGCAATCATCCCCATGTAAGTATCTCCTGAACAACAACGACGACAACAACAACAGCAGTATGAATAAAAGTTATTTTTGTGGCAGATTTAAAGTTGGTCACTGGTCATGTCACTGGTCATGCCTACAAGTCATTCATGTGTAAGATGCAGTTAAATAAGTAAAATAACTAATTACATCTGGGTACTGTAACGCCCTTGAATAAACCCAAACGGGATACCAATAATAATGGTCATTTCATTACCAACCCTGATCCTCCAGCGACCCAAATTCGTGTGATACCTATTTCCGTGCGCACATTTTGCATGGCCTGGGTTTGGGTGCCCGGATACAATTGTTGCAGAGAGAATACAAGTTTGCTATGTTGGGGGACGTCCCCTGGCCATTTTTATGGGATATAATGCTGCAAAAATTGTCCGTTAATGGTCCGTCCGTCACAAAACTTAACGTTGGGGTTAATTCGATATAACTTCTGTTATTTATCAATTTATCATACATTATGTTTCCTTTGATGGCATCTTTCATACATGCATTGCTAATAGCATCCCACATTATATATCGTTCAGGCGCGGATCCATGATTTCCGGTTAGGGGGGCGTAACTATTTAGCAATACTTGACTATATTATCGAACGCGCTATGGGGGGTCCGAGGGCATTCCCCCCCCCCCCCCCCCCCCCCCCCCCCCCCCCCCCCCCCCCCCCCCCCCCCCCCCCCCCCCCCCCCCCCCCCCCCCCCCCCCCCCCCTTCACCCCCCCCCCCCCCCCCCCCCCCCCCCCCCCCCCCCCCCCCCCCCCCCCCCCCCCCCCCCCCCCCCCCCCCCCCCCCCCCCCCCCCCCCCCCCGGAATGAAATCTACATCGCGTTTCCTGCGTTCTGGCGCATTTTGGAGCCAAAAAAAACAATAAATTCACAACGCGAACGTATAAACGTGCCTTGAAACTTGTAAAAAAAATTAACTCGGCGAATTTTAGGGGGGCGCGCGCCGGGTCCACCCCCCGCCCTGAATCCGCCCTTGTCGTTATTCAACGAGTAAACACCAGGAACTAGAATGTTTTCTTTATTACAAATGGAGATAAAGCAGTCTAAGGGACATAGCCCTGATCATAGTAAATATATTGTAAAGGGAAATAACCTTCACATTCACCAACAATAATACCGATTCAATTCCATGGAGAATCCATGACGAAATTTTGTCCCAAGGTCAAGGTCACGGACTTACAAAATGCTCAGTACCGACAACTTATTGCTGGGGTCAATTTATTACAACTTATGTTTCCCTTGATGGCATGCTTTAGTATTCCGTTGATGCACTGGTAACATAATGCTGCATCATTCTATAATGGAGCACCCATGGGAAAATTTACACCAAGGTCAATGTTGCGGACTTATGAAATGCTCAGTATTGAATTTAACCACAAAGCAAGGGGATACATGGCGTTGGTGACATTATTGTTTATGTCTTTGTGCCCAGAAAATTGTTTATATTGGTAATGGAAATGTGTTGTCTTAGTAAGGGAAAAGTCATGGAATAATTAATAACGCGCTCTCAATTATTGGACCCGCCTCTGCAGATAATACTGGCCCTGCACCTGTGACTTTAAGTGAAACCCATCGAGAAGGGTAATATCTCTTTGTTATAACCTTGTACACTTTGCAGATACCGGTAACAAGAAGACTAAGAAAAAAATGCGCCAGAAAACAAAATAGCCATGACAGAAAAACAGTCCTGACATCCAAGTGGATCTAAATCCCATTGTTATGCGCCCACAAATGTATTTAGGTGGCATTATAATGTACCCTTGTCCGTCAGTACGTTCGTCCGTACGCCAGTACGTCTTTGGACCACTTTGTGTGATTAAGTCCGTTTTTAAGCTACTATAACAAATACGGCTGAATGCGACAACTGGAAAATCCATAAAGATAATGCCAACACTAGCCGGGCTAATTACCAGGATGATTCCTCAAAGGACTGGCCTGCTGACTGTGTCGTCAAAAGTGCAGATCTCCAGAAAGTTATTATGCTGCCTAGAATGCCTGGAAATAACACACCAATATTTACTAAGAGAATCGTTGCATTCCACGAAACATTCGCTACAGTAGGAGAAAAATGTAAGGGGAAAATAAAGAAAACAGCACCTCCATTGTATGGCATGAAGGTATTGCCGGAAGAAAGGCTGAAGAAATATCGTCAGCTTTTGTCAAAGCTCTAGAGAAGTACCGTGATAAAAGACATGTAGTATTATGGTTGGATAACTGCTGTGCCTAGAACAAGAACTGGTGTTTACTAACAACACTCGTCAGTTTGATAAATAATGGAAGAGTCGGGTTGGAAGATATCACCCTAAAATTCTTCGACTCTGGTCACACATTGGGTTGAGCTAGAAATGAAGCATAGAAAAGGGGGGAATGTGTATGATTTTCTCTGAATTTGTTGATGTTGTATGAAAGTCAAATTCTGGAAAGGTTGATGTAATTGTGATGGTAAATGAACATGTGTGTGCTTACAAAGGTGGGCAGTCCCAGGCAAAACTTAAGCGAACAGATGTTCACCTAAGTAGTATGCGTGTAATTCAGCTGAGATGAGGCTCCAGTAACCTATACTACAAGGCCAGCCACAATGATGGTGATTTTCGGGAGCTTGACTTTCTGAAAATTGGGTTCTCGCTTATAATGCCACCGAAGCACCGCACAGATGGACGAGGAATACCTGCCCACATGAAGACGGACATAGTCACCAAGCTTTGTCCAATGGTGCCCTTCACTAGGAGACACTTCTGGGAAACTGTGTTGGTCGATAATACAGTAGGAGATGCATTAGAGGACTAACTAAAAATTGTGTTGATTTTTGTTTACATAGCATAGTTAGAAACGTTAATTAATTTTGCAATAAAATGTTCTGCTTGCAGGGGCTTACTCTTTTTTGTTGTGCTCGCTTGTGGAAAGCGCGATATAGTCGGCACATTACCGTGCATCCGCGTGAGTTTGCTTCAAAGTTGTTTAATATATTGAGTTTTTACTGTATATATGATCTCAAACAAGTTATTATTTGGTATAAAATTCATGAAACTCGTCAGTCAATTTTGGATCTCACCAGGGCTCAGTCCATAAATTGTGCGGGACTCGTTTCATCGATTTCATATTAAAGAGGAACTCGCTGGATATCCTATATACAGTCCACTCTCGATAAAAAGGCACTGCTATGTATGTTTGTGCTTGTAATTTCTAAATATACATGTTCAAAATGAACTAAAATAATCAGTTACTGCACTTTAACACATTGTTCCCATCATCATGCATGCTCGCATTCCCAAGTGAAAGTGCAGTATGTACATTTCATGCGTTAAAATATACTTCCTTCCAAAAAGAAATTTTCCCTCAAAAATAGTGCAAAAAAATGTTACTTATATCTGATATGATTGCTTAAATCGCTAAAATAGCTTTGTAAGAGTAGATACAAATCTTTGGGGTCCATTTTCTCAATTTCGCGATTTTGCAGATAGTGTTGTCAGTCTTGGGAGGGCAGTATAATATAATAGCGATTCGAAATCGCTGTTAGGGGCGGAGCTTCGCGACTGGGCTGGTAAACAATAAGTACGTTATAGTTCACATATCGTATTTTTAATAAATTAATTTCTCTCTCTCTGGCGCTCGCTACGATATTAATTTATTAAATATCCAACATATGAACTATAACTATTATTTTAAGTACAGGGCCGGTAAATTGTATAGTGACAGTCGCTGGATTCCACGATATTGTGTCACAATTTCTAGCGTCAATGCTTGACTTATTTTTATTTATACCAATATAAAATGTTTGTTGTTTGTATATGTTTAACGGCATAGCAACATATACGGTCATTTAAGGCCGGGCCAACGGGTTCGATCCTGTATTCAACCTGTTGCATTAGGTGGAAAATCCCAAAATCAGAACGGAATATTTACCTAAAAATATGTTCAGCCCTGAAATTAGAATAACCTGACCTGGTGCATGGTGCCAGGTCCATACCACACCAAAGTCACTGGCCCCTTCCCCTAAAAGTAAAAATAATAAGATTACAATAATCATATTACTCATATAAGGGGTATAACCGGAGTCAACTCTCACATACAATAAAGCCATATACGTACATGAGGGCCAAACAAGGCCTCCGGTCAGCATTCCCGTAAGGATGAAACCCAATGATTAAATTACCCATCGCATGCTCTCACCTGCCACCCACTTGAAGTATAAAATAAGACAAATAATACGGATACGTAACTGTCTGTGCTAGCTGGTCATAATCGCAATTATTGCTGTTTGATTCAATTAATATGACGGAATTGTTTTCCTTTTCAGACGATGCTGATAAGTACTGATAACGAAAGCGAGTGCTCCATGATGCACCGAGTAACTATGTTTTGCCATACTCAACATTGTACAGAGGATACACTGCTCTGGAATTTGGACACTTATATAGTAAAGTCTGTTTCACGAAAGCTGCCCAAATCTTACGGCTATAAAACAATGCTAAACAAATTTCTTTTCGATGATGTTAAATTTATATAATATTAAGATAAGAATTACCCGTCTTTTTATGTTGTGAAATTTGGTCCATTATTGATTTTATTACGAAAAAATGTTTTCCCCATGTTAAATCCCCATTGACATCTTCTCAGAGTAAAGATATATATGGGGATTAACATGGGGAAATTTTTATACAATGTAATTTCAAAAATAGTGGCCAGGAGTCAATTTCCATTTTTTGTTCGTTGTTTGACTCCTCCCACAGCTACTCCACCGCCTTTTTCCCCATGTTAAATTCCCATAGACAAATCAATTTGTCGTAATCAAATCAATAATACTGTCTGTTTGACGAAACCAGCCCATATTTTACGGCTATATAAACAAGGCAAAAAAAATACTTTTTTGATAATATTAAATGTTATCAACATTTAAGAACGAGCCTTCTTTTTATTTCGTAAAATGTGATCAAATATTGATTTTATTGCGAAAAATGATTTCTCTATGAGAATTTAACATGGGGGAAAAAGAGATGGAGAACCTGGAGGAGGAATCGAAAAACGAAGAATTTTGGAAATTGACTGAAACCTGGCTGGATAGCTTGGAAATGATCTAAGGGATTTGACATGGGGAACTTGTTTTTTTCGCAATAAAATCGATATTGGA